>MU223176.1:1551166-1561348 GCA_018584345.1 Thuja plicata | reverse complement strand
TTTTTTAACGTAATGTTAAACATTTTGTACATACATACAGGTATGGACTAAATTTTATGCATCTTTAATGCAGATTTTAAAAGTAGAATTTACATAAGTGAAATACATTCTTTTATTTTTAATAAATATATAAGCTAAGTACACTTATAAACATAGATGTTTCTTTATATATTCATTTAAACAGAATAAACTCTACATGTATTAAACATAATCTATGCATTTCTATGCAATTGTAACATCAAAAGAAACAGTATTAGAGGACACTTTGACATGAATAAGATGTTTAAAATATGTAATATTTAAACATAAGAAATTTTACCAAATATTTAAGGGCTTAATAAACTCAGAATCCTTTCTTTTCGCTTCTCTTTGCAAACAAACAACTAGCAACCTTTAATAAATTTCCTGACAGAAGTTAAACAAATTTTTTATTCCTTCACCTAATGAGGTTTAATAATACAAAGATTAAGCCCTATGGATTGAAATGAAATGTATATTTACAGAATACATTAACAAGAAACTCTTCTTCTTTCCAAGCTTTGAGCATCCCTTCCCAAGTAAAATTAGACTGCTACATAATCTTCAAACAACAAGGTTTTGAAATAAACCATGGGAGGTCACCTCTCATTCTAGGTCTCCATGAGACCACCCCCAAGCTAGGGAAATAAGAAAGGGTTGGGTGACATTCAAGAAATCCACAACATATCCAAAAAATCTCTAAAACAAGCAACTCCCTCCCAAGCTTTTACACAATTGCGTAAGAATGGACTCATTAAGGTGTGAAGGTGGAAACAACCAAGTAGGAGAATGCCAAAATAAATACCACATAATTGAGATAAAATTCACATGTCTTCCCAGATATTTTACTAGAACCAAAACTCCACATACCACATCCATTTACCCTTATCACTCCCATTAAAAAACACAAAGAATTGGCACATGGAACCCATAACATCCATGAAATATTTGTCTTCTTCTCAAGAAGAGACTCTAGACTACAATGGTTTTCCCAACTAATCCCTTCACCCACAATGGACCTCTTCCCTCCCAAGGGTGAGATTGGTCATTCACTCCCATGAACATCACAAGAATAAAACATGAAGACAAGATAGCAACAAAGAAAATTCACAACAAATACTTCTAGAACAAGATCACCATTTCACAAGAAGGTTTTCACATTGATCTATTCTCATTCAATTACAAAACAAACAAGAAATGATAAGAGGATAAACTTGGTTTGAGAGCACCAACATTTCTCCTATAAAATGGTAATGAAGTTGAGATGAGCCTCCTTCCTTCCTTATGTTTTTCCTTCCTTAGTCCCCCAAACTAGAAAGTCCCTCCAATTCAACTAGAAGTGTCCCAAAAATGGAGAGTGGGAAAACAACCTCAACTCTCCTCTCTCTCTCCCCTAAAAGGATCCCTACCAACTCTTACCTCTTCCAAACAAGATGTGAGGTGACATGAGTCACCTTTCCTAACACTTTTCCCTTTCCATGCATGAAAGATACCCCACTATCTTGAAGAAGGAGATGGTCTTCCCTCTTCCCAATTTTCACCACTATCTAAGAATGGTACTTTAGATGGGTCATAAATGTGATTAAGACACTAAAATAATTAAAAATTAACCCCTAACCCATAGTATAAATATAGGAATAGATATTTTTAACCCTAACTACCCTGTTGGGCTCATTTTAACCCCTCTAAAATTCACTTAGAGTTTACCTAAGAATTTCTATAATGGAAACTCTTGATTTAGGTTTCCAAGGAAAGTAACCCCACATGGGAACACTACAAGAAAACCTAGGGTGAAAACTTAACCTCTCAATACCCATGGGCATGCCAACTCACAAATACATGTGCCACTTAGCAATACAAACCACATCACATTTACACATTGGCATGCCTAATTCAAATTTGCAAAAAATAGAAGAAATTAAATTTACAAACATGCATAATTGCATTTACAAACATATATTACATTACAATTAGGTTATTTCCCTCTTTAGGGTTAACCTTGGCTTAACAAGGATTTTTTTAACATTAACCCAATCTTGTTTCCTAAGTTTGAATCCATGGTTTATTTACATGCACACTTGAACATAGCATCAGTAGTCCAAGAAAGAAAGCATACATACATGATATTTTACATTATAATATATTTATCTTACCACAAATTATACATTACTTTTCAGAATTAGGTCATCCATATACGTATAACTGATAATTCACAAAAATCCTTTGAATCACTTATCTAACATACAAAATTGACCAAAATAGATCATATGCAGAATTCAAATCCGTAATCCACATTTATATGTCACATGATCAAATTGAAAATTCAGAAACGCAAAATGGAAACCTGTCACAACATGTCATCAAGATCTAAGAATCATAAGAATATAAAAATAAATCCAACATCATCAAAATAGAGTCATCATATGATATATATGTTATGAAATCTTTTTCCAATAAGTCAATGTATCAAAAAAATAATGTATCAGCCTAATAAACATAATATAAAAGTATCATCTCTAAAAGGACGGTCAGGGTAGGACCTCACATCCTCCCCCTGTAAGCATGAACTCCATCCTAGAGTTCATCAAAAAGGTGTGGGTACTCATGTCTCATGCATTTTGTATCCTCCCATGAGGATGTGACCTCATCGTAACAATCCCACTAGACTGTAACCTGGTCCAGCTCTCAGCCTTGAAGGGCCAATGTCTATCGAGCTAGTATGCAGATGGGATCTAGAGCCAACTACCCATCTGACTCCACCTATAAGACATCCCAATCAATAATGTGAGTCTCATCATAAATATATTTCCACAAAAAAAGATACATGGAACACATGGTGGATGCGTGATAGACTAGGTGGCAAAGCTAGACGATAGGTAATTGGTCCTATCCTCTCCAAAATCTCAAAAGGTTCTACAAATCAAGGTGCAAGATTAGAGAATTTCCCAAAATGAATAAAACTCTTATGTGAACGCACTCTCTGAAAAAAACATGTCTCCAACCATGTAGACTCTATCAACCCTCTTCACGTCTGCATATTTTGTATGTTTATCCAGAGCCTCTCTAAGACACTGCCTAATCAAAACAACCTACTGCTCCATGTCTCTAACCATCTCTGGCCCAATTGAAACCCTATCCTCAATTTTGTCCCAACTCAATGGTGTCTAACATGGCCTTTCATACAAGGCCTGATAAGGAGGCATACCCAAGGATGTGTGATGCCCATTATTGTAGGAAAACTCAGCTAAGTGAAGGTACTCCTCCCATCTAGACTAGTGATCTATAACATACATCTGGAACATATCCTCAAAAACTTGATTAACTCTCTCAGTCTACCCATCTATCTTAGGGTGATAGGTTGTACTAAAATTGACCCTGGTGCCCAATGTTGTCTGTAACTCTCTCCAAAATGAAGAGGTAAAGAGAGAATCATGATCTAATATGATCTTATGAGGAATTCCATGGAGCCTGATAATGTCTCGCAAGAATACCTAGGCTATTGTAGGTGCTATGAAAGTGGTACATACGAGTGAGAAGTGGGAAACTTTGGTCAACCTATCCACTGTCACCATGATGGCATCATGGCAGAAAGAAGACATAGGTATACCAGTAATAAAGTCCATGGAAATAGTGTCCCACTAACACACAAGTACCTCATGTGGATGAAGAAGCCCACCTAGATGGTTGTGCTCTACCTTAACTCTCTGACACTCTAATAATCTGGCCACAATACTAGCAATGTGCAAACTCATACCTAGCTAGTGATAGAGTTACCTCAGATCTTCATGCAACTTCTTATTGACTCTGGAATGCGTTGCATATGGTGCTCTATGAACCTAAAGTATAATAAATTCATGTGACTCACCGGGTGTAGGGATGTAAATGAGACCCCTATGACAAAGAATTCCATCTGATTCTAAGTAATATCCATCAAATTTCCCCTTAAGGAGCCCCTAAACTTGATCCAACTGAACATACTCTAAATAGAACTCATCCTTAAGCAAATTTTGAAGTGTGCAATCCCTAAAATTAGTACTATTAGTTATGGAGAAGAGCATATGTCACCTCCTACTCAAGGCCTCTTCTACAACATTCTCCTTTCCCTTGATGTAGTGGACATCAAAATCATACTCACAAAGGGACTCCATCTACCTCCTCTATCAGGAATTAAGATTAGGCTAGGTGAAAATGTACTAAAGGCTCTGGTGATCTGAATGGATCTCAAAATGGTGCCCCAAAAGAAAGTGTCACCACCTCACTAATGTATGAACCACTGCAGCTAACTCAAGGTCATGGGTAGGATAATTGAGCTCGTGAGTCTTGAGTTTCCTAGACTCATATGCAATGGCTCATCCATCATGCATACAAACTTCTTCTAGTCCATCTAAGGATGCATTTTTGTATACCATAAAGTCCTCTGAAGGATCGAGCATCACTAGGATAGGTGCGCTAGTAAGGGCTCTCTTGAGCTACTAAAAATATCTCTCTAAATTCTCCATCTATTCAAACCTATTTCGCTTTCTCTTTAGGGATGTGATACGGTGTGCCACTCTAGAGAAGCCCTTTATAAAATGTATGTAGTAGCCTGATAACCCCATGAAGCTCTTGACCGCATTCACAGTGGTAGGTTTCATCTAATCCATGATAGCTCTAATCTTTGATGGGTCGACTGTGATCCCATCACCAGATATAACATGGCCAAGGTAGTGGACCTCTATCTTAAAGAAAGCACACTTTGACAAGCTTCCATATAACTGATTATCTCTCAAACACTGTAATACCTATCTTAGGTGCTCCTTATGCTCCTCCTCATTACAAGAATATATCAATATTTCATCCAAGAACATGATTACAAATCTGTCCAAGAACGTACAAAATACTCTATTCATAAGACTCATAAATATTGCTACAGAATTTGTGAGGCCAAATAGAACCATGGTAAACTCATACTAGCCATACCTCGTGTGGAAGGATATCTTATGGATGTCACTCTCCACAATCTTCAACTGATGGTACCCTAATTTTAGATCTATTTTAGAGAATACTCAGGCACCCTAAAGCTGATCAAATAAATAATTGATTCTAGGGAGCGGATATTGATTCTTGATGGTTACTTTATTAATCTAGCAGTAATCCATGCACAACCTAAGTGATTCATCCTTCTTCTTGAAAAATATGATGGCTTCTCCCCAAGGTGAAACACAAGGGTGAATGTGCCCTTTCTCCAAGAGCTCCTCCAACTGAATCTTGAGCTCATTGAGCTTGTGAGTAGTCATCTTGTAAGGGGCTCTAAATATAGGCTTAGCTCGTGGCACAAGGTCTATATGAAAATTAACTTCCCTAGGTGGGGGAATACCAAGTAGGTCTAAGGGAAAACCATCTGCAAACCCTTTTAATATAGGTAAGTAATCAAGGAAGGTTCCATTCTCCTCCTCCTCCTCTTTGTCACTAATGGTGATAGAAAATAACTGACATCCCTTGCACATGCAATGATTAAGATGCTTGGCGGAGATCACACAGAGATATATGGGTCTCTAGACCCCTAAAATGACCATGGGTGAACCTAAACCATCTACATATTTGACCCTCTTCTGTCTACAATCCATCTTTGCATTGTGGGCGCAAAGCCAATCCTTGCCAAGAACTACATCATAAGAACCAAGAGGTGTGATCTATAGATCTATCATTAAGGTCATATATCCTATCTGTAACTGACAATATCTGACTACAAAATCAACTAATACCCTAGTTCCTTATGCTAACTCAACTTCCCAATTCACCTCCTTTCTAGCTTCCGCTAGCCCATAACACTCAACTACAAATGGGGAAATAAAAGAATCAATAGCTCCTGAATCAAAAAGGATAGTGATGATACTACCTCAAATCATATATGTTGCATCAATCAGTGTGGCCTAATGGTCATCCTGCTGGTTATCAACCACTATAAAGACTATATGGGACTTACCCAAGTCCCCAACCATGGCCTCAGATGTTGTTGAACACAGACCACCACCTTGGGGGTAGTCACTAGAAAAATGCCTCATGGCTACACACGTGAAACATGGCCCTAGGGACTGCATCTGTATTCCCTGTGATTTAGTGTACTATGATCCTCCTATCTTATTAGAACCATTTAACCCACTGTGAGAGGTATATTGAGTCCTTGTTGGAGGTATGTATGGTGCCTATGACCTCTGATCTCATCTAGGCCCCTGTGCCTGCCATAGTTTGGGCTTAAAGCCCTATTGTCCCTGTGTCAGTCTAGTCCTCTAACTTTGTTGAATCTACTATGGCTGAGGTTGTGGGGATCTAAAGGTCCCTGATGAGTGCCTCTAATTCTCCTTCCAAGGGGGTTTCTGATAACTTGAACTCTGAGGTGCAAGGTTCTGGTTCTATGACCGATCCCATCTATCGTGTCCTCTTCCTTGTACCTCCTTTGCAATTAAAGACCCCCTAGTCCTTCCATGTGCACTGGTCCAGATATAGCTGCATTCAACCCCTTCACAAAGTAGTTGACATGGAGCTTCTTATCCTTCATGTACTCCACATAAGGTAGAAGCTCAAGAAATTTTTTCTCATACTGAGAAATAGATAAGCCTCTTTATTGGAGATCATGAAACTCATTTATACACCACTATCTATAATGCTTTGAGAGGTAACCATCCCTGAATCTCTTCAAAAATTATTCCCAAGTGAGGACGTCAATAACCAGGTTACTCTTGAACACTTCCTTCCTCCACCAAATTAAGGCTCCCCCTCTCAACAAGTGGATGGAAAATTGAGCCCTCATGTTTCTCTCATATGGGTGCAAACCAAAACATCACTCTAAACTCAATAAACATGCCTCAGACTCGATCACATCCATGGCCCCTAAAAAAGCTGGTGGCCTACGGCAAAGAAAATCCTTAATCTGATTCCCCACATCCTAGGGTGCTCCTCTACCTGTCTAAGGTATAAACCCTGGTGGTGGATCTGCCATTGGAATAGATTCACCCTCCTACTCTACCTACTCCTTGACTTGTCAAG
Source organism: Thuja plicata (assembly GCA_018584345.1). Lineage (NCBI taxonomy): Eukaryota > Viridiplantae > Streptophyta > Pinopsida > Cupressales > Cupressaceae > Thuja > Thuja plicata. The sequence continues at coordinate 1,554,304 of MU223176.1, read as the reverse complement.
GAGGAGGGATCCTACTCCACTCACGAGTTGCTCCCCCTAGCCTTTCCATATGGTTTCCAAGTGGTAACTTATCCATAAGAATCCCTACAATATTTTTGAGAGCATTTAGTACTTCCTAATTCAGATTTGGTGGTGGAACAGGAGAAGGTTCATGTTCCTCTCCTGCATCCACCCTAGCACCCTCTACATCTTTCTCAATGATTTGATGCCACACGGGCATGACCACGACCTCTCCTATGTTGGTGAGCCTACTGAGTAATGGGAGCTATCCTACAAGTTTAAGCAAAGTTCAAAGGTTAATAAGGTTAAACGTAATGGGTGTAAGGTTCCAAGGTTTGAAACATGCTCTGATACCAAAATGTCATGAACAAATTTGCATATAAAAACATAACTTTTTTTTGAAAGGATGAACTAAAGGGATGAAGATCCAGTTATCTCATGCTTACTAAGAATCCCAATGAGATTACAAGTTTAGGCAAAGGTATAAGGTCAGGAGGGATAGTTGGTCCAAATTTGACGTTAGGGTTGAGTGGAAATCATGATGTGAGCCAATGTCCCTCAACCCATAAGTTTACAAGGTTCTAGTTAGTTCGAGAGTAATCTTCATAAGTTATCTAGAGTTAAATTTAAACTAGGATCAGAACTACCTCTACACGGTAGTTTAAATTTAAGACAAGATTTATATCTTATGGTTAGTTAATTGTATCATAACATTATTTTTATGATGGTCTATACACTAGCTATATGTATTGACCATGTAAAATAACAGTACCAAGTTAAGAGCATACAACTATTCTTGTCCAATAATTTCCTAGGTTTTTAAATTCACCTTAATTAATTTAATATTGAAATTCCTTAAGTCTTTTGATATTTTTAAGTTCATTAATAGTTTATCTTTACCTATAAACACATTTAAGCGCATTTAATTAAAGATATTATGTTGTACTCTATTTAGTGTTCACGTCCCATTAATATCCTTAATTATTATAATTTAAGGTCACACATATGCATAGGGAATAGATTTCAAATTTCAAGTTCAAAAGGGTATTATTAAGTTCACATGTTCATAAATTTAATGTTATCTACATTACAATAAAGTAGTTGCAATAAAGTCTCCATTTAAAATAAAAAACTAGTAAAATTAAAGTTACCATATTAATAAAATTAACCATTTAATTTTTAACATACTGTACATTAGTCTATGTTAATAAATTTAATCTTATAAGACCTAATGAAGTCTCATTTGTTTTAAACAATCAACTACGATTTAATTCTAATATCATGACTAACATATTGAATTAATCTCTATATGATGTGCAGGTGACATAAATAAATTATTGATAATATATTAAAGATTAAAAGAATTCCCACCAAATAATTTTGAAATGACCCCACAAAGTATTTCCATAAATCATTAAAGAAAAGACAAATTATCACAATGCCCAACCCTAACCGTAATTTGAAATTAGGGTTGAGGATAAAAATATCACTCTAAAAGAAAATTTCCTCTATTTCCCCTTCCTTTTCTCTCTCTCATGGCTAAGCCTCAAACCCTAAATTGTTCTTTTGTTTTTCAATCTATTTTTTTCTTCTCTTTGTGCAGGTTTAATGACTTCAAAGGAGGAGCAAGAAAAAGAATTGACAAGTACACATAGATGAATATACATAGTTAAATGTATGTATTCTATGTGTAATTGAGGTCAACCCAGATATAGATATTCCTTTGTTAATGTCATGCCCAGATTTAGCATGATAAAATGCAATTTTTATTTTTGAAAGTCTACTATAACATTTAGTGGTCAATGTCGTTGCTAGGGTTGAGGGGAATCATGAAGTAAGTCAACGTCCCTCAACCCATGGTTTATCTAGGGTATGGTCAGCATGTGCACAAAAGCATTGTTTCTAGAGTTAAACTATAAATTGATACTAACTCTCCTAATAGTATGTTTTAACACTAAGTTTAGATTTAGACCTAAGTTAATCCAGTTTCATCATGACATTATGTTTACACTGATCAATACACTGGCCACATGTATTGACCCTGTAAACATAACATCAACCCCTTTAACATTATTCAACTGAACCCCTAACATAACCTACCTAAGTCTTTTAACTAAATCTAAATGCTTATAAACCCATGAAGATCCTAAGTTGATAGACTTTAAACAAGTGTAATAAAACTGCAATCAGAATACACCTAGCAATATTCTTCTCATTATATTATTCTTTTAAACTTTACTGAATTAATCTTCCCACCCCATTATAATATCCTTAATAAAATTCACAAGGTTGTCTTATGATAATACAATAGTCGTTATAGTTAAATTAATTTAGCTTTCGTGATAAAATAATATAAGTTGAGAAATTGATCATTTTAATAGTTTAAAATTAAGGAGATTCACTTTATTAAAATTTTAATCGAAGAAATAATAACGTTCTTCAATCAAATTTTGGCAATTTAAAACTGATGAAGGGTGCTCCCCTTAATGCCACAAACACATAACATAAACAGAGAAGAAACAACAATTTGCAAGAATAGAAAATGGGCTTCTTATTATCTCCACAAATGTCGAATTACAAACTTTCAGAATTACAATATGCAAAGCCACATGGGCATTCCCCTTACAATGTTCTATAGGACAAAGCCTCGAATTATTACCCAGATCTACCCAGAACTGCCCTAGACAACACTACGGGCCTTCTTTATATAGGCAATTTCCACCACCCGAGAAGGTTCCATAAATTTATCCCTTAGGGCCGACCAGACTTAGAATTATTTTATTTTTCAATTTAGTACATCAAAGTCGGCTCAAAATAACTTTTGAAACCCGAACAAAATTTTTGAAGGAAAATTATTTTCTGCTATTTCAAGTGGCCCAACTTTTGGAGACCATAATTCATCACCAGTTGACCCGATTGACTATTATAACCCCATTTCAGAAATGCCACGAAGCGCTCTACAACACATAAATTAAGCAAGCTTCATTTAGCCCAAGTTTTGACCTCATCCAGGGCCTCTAAAGCCTTCAAAACTGAGCTCAAAGTTTCTATACCCTATTTTCAATACCAAAAATTTTCAATATCTTCAAAACTAGACCTGATCTAGCCATGAAACTTTACTGGCAGGCTGATATGACT
>MU223176.1:1535508-1545537 GCA_018584345.1 Thuja plicata | reverse complement strand
CCCCCCCCCCCCCCAAGGAAATTTAAAGCTTAAAAGAAAACAGAACCCGAAAACAACTATCAACCTAAAACTTATTAGGTTTTAGCACTAAGGTAAATTCCATTTACATAATAACACTTTTATAAAAAAAAAAAACTAAGTATTATTATAAGGTGAGCCCATAGTTGACTTAAGAAAGAAAAGATAAAAAAAACAAAAGCCTAACCCTAATTTGAATTTAGGGTTAGGGCATAATATGAAAGGGTTGAAATGATATTGTTTCATCTTTCTTCCCCTCCTTTCTCCTTCTCTCCCAACTCAAACCCTAGGTTAAATTTATCTTTTTGTGTAGGTCAGTTTCATGGCATGGCAGCCATGGAGATGGAGGCAAGAGCATATGATTATATATATATATTCAATGCATTCTTTAATGGCGGTTGGACTGTTCTTCGAAGGGGAGATTTGAGGGCGTGCCGAGCGAAGGTGTGCGCATTTTCAAAGGGGGGCGGGTGAGTGGTTGAGTGAGGGGAGTGGCCGTAGCCTCCTCCCCACCACTATGGTGGTGTGCCCACCACGAGCACTGCATAGACGGTGGCCTTGATGCTGTTGTGCGGTGACCATGGTGGTCACACCACCACCGTAGTGGGGAGGACCCGCGCACCACCCATTCCAAAAGGATAGGCTGAGGGTGGGAGGGGTGACTTCTCCACCCTCCCAAAAAAAATTTGAAATATGATTAATTTCGAAGCCCTCTATTATTATTATTATTATTATTATTATTATTATTATTATATGTATATATATATTATTTTATTAATTTATGAGTCATAACATATATAGACACACACACACACACACACACACATATATATGTTATGCAATAAGCTTCAAATCTGTATTTAATTTTATCTATGCATATGTGAAAAAAATAAAATACAAAATCCATAGTTGTTCAGATAGTAGGATAGGACATAGAAGTCTGAAATCTCAAATTAATAAATCTTTCATAGTTTTCCAGGTACATAATGTCTTATATATATAGGCAACTGTATATATATTCAATAACATAAAGACAAAAAGAGTTTCTTATAAAAAAAATTACTAATTCTGAGTAGATGATGAAACTTTATTCTGATTTTATAGTTAATCTAAATTCTGTATACAGGACAAATCTGTTATATGTAATTAAACTGTAACATAAATACTTAGAGCTTCACACAGGTTACCATTATTTCCTTTACAAAATGATTTAGTGATTTAGATGTATGCATATGCATAACTCTTTTAAAGAACATTTAAATGTAGACAGACTGTGTTACTATAACAAAATAGCATGTGGAAGGGAGATAAATTAAAAAAACATCTTAATATAGATAAATACTCATCATAATATCAATTTTGTTATCAAATGAAACCATACTATCTACCTTTAGAATTCATTTAACAATAAGGTTTACTTAAGATTAATAAAAGTAAATCTGCTTATAAGGATTTAGTATAGATTTTTTTATACAGACAATTTCTAGAATTTACAACTTCACCTTTACATATTTTTAAATACAAGCAAACTAATTTAATACACAAGGTAGAGTTACAATCAATTCACAAACTCTCATTTAACCATAACATCAGCCTTATGGCTAAGTATTAAAGCTAACTTCCCAATATCTATCAAGAAAGTAGTAACAAAATTGATTCCCTTTCATCTCCAACTTTGAACTCAATCTACCAAACAAGGTAACAGCTACAAATCTGCAAAAATATCAAACTTGGAATATCCCATGGGAGCTCACCTCCCAGCCTAGGTCTCTTATGAGGCCACCCCTAAGATAGGGGAAACAAGAAGGGTAGGGTAACAATCAAGCAGCCACACTCAAAATTTGAACAAGAACACAACATAATGCCCAACCAAGTCTTAAGCACAATTGGGTCAAAAGACCTCAATCTAGGGGTGAAGGTGGAAATACACAAGAAGGAGATTACTAAGAAATATGTAACACTATGCACAAATGAAAAACATGCCTTCCCAAGGTTCAACAATAATTCCCAAAATATCCATACTCACAACCAATCCCCTTATCATCCCCATAAGCAATATTCAAAAATAATAATAGCAATGGTAACATAGAGCCCATAACATCCATGACATCCCTCTTCTTCCCAAGAAGAGACTCTCAACTTTCAAGGTATCACAACTATGCTCTTCACCCATAATTTGACTATCTCATCCCTCCCAAGGGAAAGATAAGTCAATACACTCCCAAGCATAACATCAAATCAAAAAAAGAAGAAGAAGAAGAATATCTTTCATCAAAACACAATTAGCTCAACCATAATTGAACAACATGAAGTAAAATAAAGTAAAATTAAGTGAATTTCAACAAGAACTAAATAAACATGACAAAATTTTAACCACACAAGAACAAGGAGTACCAACCTTACACCTAGCTATAGATGTTGTTGAGAGGATCCCTTGAGATACTATCTCTCCTTCTCTTGACTTCTCCAAAACTTAGCCAAAACCCCCTCAAGCAAAATCAGAAGTCTCCAAAAATGGAGAGTGGGAAGTCATCCCCAACTCTCCTCTCTCTTTCCCCTAAAAGGGTCCCTTTCCCAAATCCACCTCTTTCCCATCAATAATATAGAGGCATGTTTCCTTCCTTCTTACATATGTCAAATTCCATGCAAGGAAGGGACTCCACTAACTTGGAGGAAGTGAGGGTCTTTCCCTTTCCCCAAATTTTTGCCACTTTCAAAGAAGGGCATAAAAGAAGGCCCAGAAAAGAGGTTATGACACCCAAAAAAATTTAAAGAAACCCCTAACTCATATTAATACATGAAAATTAGATAATCTTAACTCTAACTACCTAAAAGGACTAAATTTAACCCTCAAAAAGCCCCCTCAAAGATTGCATTCAAATTTCAAGGATAGCATTCATGACTTGGGTTATCAAGGCAACTTACCACCCATGGTAACTCTACAGCCTAGCCTAGGGTTAAACTCAACCCAAAGATCCACATAGGCATGCCATGTCACATAGCATGTGTCAATTGACACTATAAAAGAACCTCACATTTACACCATGGCATGTTCTAAAATAAATTAAGAAATTAAGAAATAATTTAAAAACCATGCAAAATAACACATTTACAACATAATCACATTTACAATTAGGTTATTTCCCCTTTAGGGATAACCTTGGCCTCACAAGGATTTTCACAATTTAGCCTAAACATGTTTCCCCAATTGAACCCATGGTTATTCCTCTTGCACACTTGAACAGAACATCAGTAGTTCAAGAATAAAAATGCATATTCATGATGTTTGACATTGTAATATATAACCAAAGTTAATACATTGCTATTTAGAAACTAGATCAATAATGAAAATTTAAATGATAATTCCTATTACAAATGAAATCTCTTATCTAACCTACCAATATAAGGTATTTGCAAAATTTAAACCAAATATCACTTTTACATGTCATAAGATCATAATGCATTATTGAACAAAATGAAAAATAGCTAAATTATGTCATCAAGGACTAAAAATCATATATATGTATTTTTATCTAAGCATCATTGAAGTAGATTCATCATAAGATATCTATACTATAAAAGGTCCAAAATGAAATATATCAAAATAAATTTATCCTCTAGATAAATATTATATAACAGTATCAGCTCTAAAATGGATCGTGAGGGTAGGATCTCACATCCTCCCCCTCTAGGCATGAACTTCCTCGTGGAGTTCATTAAAAAGGTGGGGCTACTCCTGTCTCATGTGTTTTTTATCCTCTCATGAGGCTATGACCTCATCGTAGCAATCCCACTAGTCCCTAACCTGGCCCAGCTCTCGCCCTCGTCGAGTCAATGCCCACTGAGCTAAAATGCGGATGGGCTTGAGAGCTAGCTTCCCATCTGACTCCACCTATAAGGAATCCCAATCAATAATGTGAGACTCATCATAGATATATTTCCTCAACATAGATACATGAAATACATCATGGATGTGTGATAGGATAGGTGGCAGCGCTAGACGATATGCAACAGGTCCTATCCTCTCAAAAATATTGAAGGGTCCCACAAAATGAGGTGTGAGCTTAGAGCCCTTTCTAAAATGGATCAGACTCTTATGCGGATGCACTCTCAAAAATACCCTGTCACCAACCATGTAGGCCTTATCCGACTTCTTTGTGTCTGCATACTTCTTCTGTCTATCCTGTGCCTCTCTGAGATGCTCTCTGATAAAGACAACTTGCTGCTCCATGTCCTTGACAAACTCTAGCCCAACTGAAACCCTATCCTCAATTCTCTCCCAACTCAAAGGTATCCAACACAGTCTCCCATACAAGGCCTGATAAGGAGGCATACCCAAGGATGTTTGATGCCCATTATTGTAGGCAAACTCTGCTAACTAGACATACTCCTCCCATCTAGACTTTTGAGCCATAACATACATCCACAACATATCCTCCAAAACCTAATTTACTCTCTCAGTCTTCCCATCAGTCTCAGGATGATAGGCTATACTAAAATTAATCTTGGTGCCCAAAGCTGTCTACAATTCTCTCCAAAATGAAGAGGGAAAGAGAGAATCCCAGTCTGATGTGATCTTATGAGAGATGCCATGGAGCCTAACAATATCTTGCAAGAATATCTGTACTACCGCTGGTGTTGTGAAAGTGGTACGCATGGGTGAGAAATGGGCCACTTTGGTTAACCTATACATTGTCACCATGCTGGAATCATGATGACAAGATGACATAGGTAAATTGACAATGAAGTCCATGGAAATGGTATCCCACTTCCACACTAGTATCTCATGTGGATGAAGAAGGCCTCTTGGATGACTGTTCTCTGCCTTAAATCTCTGACACTCTAAACATCTGGCCACAATAGTAGCAATGTGCAACCTCATACCTAGCCAGTGATAGAGCTATCTCAGATCTGCATGAAACTTCTTGACCCCAGGGTGTGCTACATATGGTGCTCTATGAGCCTCATGTATAATGAAGTCACACAATCCACTGGGTGTAGGGATGTATATGCGGCCCCTGTGACGAAGAAGTCCATCAGATTCTAGGGAGAACCCATCAAATCTCCCCTTAAGGGGTCTCTGATCTCGTTCCAACTAAACATACTTTGAATATAACTCATCCTCAAGAAAATGCTAAAGTATGTGATCCCTCAAAGCATGTGCTACAATGTTTCCTCCTACTCAAAGCATCTGCTACAATGTTCTCCTTACCTTTGCTGTAGTGGACATAAAAATCATAGTCACAAAGGAACTCCATCCACCTCCTCTGTCGGGCATTAAGGTTAGGCTAGGTGAAAATGTACTGGAGGCTTTGGTGATCTGAATGGAGCTCAAAATGATGCACCAAAAGAAAGTGATGCCACCTCACTAAAGCATGAACCACTGTAGCAAGCGCAAGGTCATGTGTAGGATAATTAAGCTCGTGGGTCTTGAGCTTCCTTGACTCATAGGAAATGGCTTTCCCATCCTGCATAAGAACTGCTCCAATTCCATCTAAGGATGCGTGTGTGCAAACAATGAAGTCGACTGAAGGATCTAGAACTGCTAGGATAGGTGAGCTAGTGAGGGCTCTCTTGAGCTCCTAAAATACCCTCTTGTACTTCTCTATCCACTCAAACCTCTTTCCCTTTCTCTAAAGGGATGTGATGGGGTGTACCACTCTAGAGAATCCCGCTACAAAATTTTGGTAGTAACCTGCTAACCCCATGAATCTCCTGACCTCCGACACAGTGGTAGGTGCTAGCCAATCCATGATAGCTCTGATCTTTGATGGATCGACTGCGATACCATCACCTGATATAACATGACCAAGGTAGTGGACCTCTGACCTAAAGAAGGAACACTTTAACAAACTATCATTTAACTGATTATCTCTCAGGCACTGCAAAACCTGTCTCAAGTGCTCCTTACGCTCCTCCTCATTATGAGAGTATATCAAGATGTCATCTAGGAACACTATAACAAATTTGTCCAAGAATGTACAAAATACTCCATTCATAAGACTCATAAATACTGCTGGAACATTTGTGAGGCCAAAAGGAACCATGGTAAACTCATAATGTCTATATCTCATGTGGAAAGTTGTCTTGTGGATATCACTCTCCACAATCCTCAACTGATGATATCTAGATTTTAGATCAATCTTTTAGAATACACGAGCACCCTAAAGCTAATCAAATAAATCATTGATCTTAGGGAGTGGATACTGATTCTTGATGGTAACTTTATTAATTTGATGGTAATCCATGCACAACCTAAGAGATCCATCCTTCTTCTTAATGAAGATGATGGGTGTTCCCCATGGTCAAACACTAGGGAAAATGTGCCCTTTCTCCAAGAGCTCCTCCAACTGGACCTTGAGCTCATCAAGCTCATGGGTAGTCATCCTGTATGGGGCTCTAGATATGGGCACTACTCCTGGCACAAGATCAATATGGAAATCAACTTCCCTACGTGGAGGCATACCAGGTAGCTCTAAGGGAAAGACATCCATAAATTCTTGTAATATAGGGAATTCATCAAGGGAGGTTCCCTTCTCATCCTTCTCCTCCTCTCTATCACTAGTGGTAATAGAAAATAATTGACATCCTTTATGCATGCAGTGCTTAAGCTACATGGCAGAGATCACTCGAAGAGATATGGGTCTCTAGACCCTTGAAATAACCATGGGTGAACCTAAGCCAACTACACATTTCATCCTCTTTTGTCTACAGTCTACCATGGCGCTATGGGCACAAACCCAATCCATGCCAAGGACTACATCATAAGAACCAAGAGGGGTGATACGTAAATCAATCATTGAGTTCATGTCTCCTATCTGTAACTGGCAGAGCTCTAACAATAGAATCAACTTATACCCTAACACCAGATACTAACTCTACTTCCCATTTTACCTCCTATCTAGCTACCACTAGCCCACATCACTCCACTACAAATGGGGAAATAAAAGAATCGGTAGCTTCTGAATGTTGCCTCGATCACTATGGCCTGGTGCTCAACCTGGTGGTTATCAACCACTGCAAATAATCTATGGGACTTACCCAAGTCCCCAACCATGGCCTCGGATGTTGTTGGATGTGAACTACCACCCTGGGGACAATCCCTAGCAAAGTGAGCTATGGCCCCACAAGTGAAACAAGGGCCTTGGGACTATATCTATATCCCTTGTGATATGGTGTGTTGTGATCCTCCTATCCTACTAGAATCACTAAACCATCTCGAGAGGTCTACTGAGTCCTTGTTGGAGGTGTGAATGGTGCTTGCGACCTCTAATCTCACATAGGCCTCTGTGCCTACCACTGCTTGGGCTTAACACCCTGCTCCCCATGTGTTGGTCTAGTCCTCTGACTCTTCTGAGTCTACTGAGGTTGAGGTTGTGGGACCCTGAAGGTCCCTAATGAGTGCCTTGTATTCCCCTTCCAAGGGGGTCTTTAAAATCTTGTACCATGAGGTGCAAAATTTCATTTCTATGAGCAATTTCATGTATTGTGTCCTCTCCCCTACACCTCCTTTGCAATCAAGGCCTTCTCTATAGCCTCTTGTAGATCTACTAATGTTTCCATGTGCATTGGTCCAGAAATAGAAGCATTCAACCCCTTAAAAAAGTGGTTGACACAGAGCTTCTCATCCTTCATGTACTCTACATGAGGTAGGAGCTTGAGAAATCTTCTCTCATACTAAGCAAAAAATAGACCCCTCTATTGTAGATCATGGAACTTGTTTATACGAAGCTTCCTGTAATGCTCTGAGAAGTAACGGTCTCTGAACCTCTCCAAAAAGGATTTCCAAGTGAGTGTTTCAATAACCAGGTTACTCTTATACACTTCCTGGCGCCACCAAATAGATGTGCCTCTTCTCAACAAGAGGATAGCGAAATGAGCTTGCATATTTCTCTCACATGTGCATAGACCAAAGCATCTCTCTAAGATTAGTAACCATGCCTTGGCCTCAATCCCATCTGTGGCTCCTGAAAAGGGTGGTGGCCTAAGGCAGAGAAAATGCTTAAGCTAGTCCCCCACATCCTGGGGTGCTCCTCTACCTACCTGATGTGAAAACCCTAGGAGTGGTTCCGCCATGTGAATGGACTCCCCATCTTGCTCTTCCTACTCCTCATCTTGCCAAGGAGGAGGGCTCCTACTATGCTCATGGGCTACTCCCCTTACCCCTGTGATCTGGTCTCCAATAGGAAACCTATCCATAAGAATCCCTACTAGATTCTAGAGAGCATTAAGCACCTCCTGATTCAGATTTAGGGGTGGAATAGATGGAGGTTCTTCTCTACATCAGCGTCCTCCCTAGCACCCTCTGCTTCTCTCTAATCACAAGTTGGTGCCACATGGGTATGACCCTAACCTCTCCCACATCGGCGAGCCTACCGATTGATGGGAGGCATCCTACATGTTAGATCAAAGTTTAAAGGTTGTTAAGGATAAACGTGATGGGTTTTAAGGTTCCAAGGTTGATGTATAGCTCTGATACCAAAATGTCATGCCTGGATTTAGCATCATAAAATGCAATTTTTTTTTAAAAGTCTACTATAAAGTTTAGTGATCAATGTCATTGCTAGTGTTGAGGGGAATCATGACGTAATTCAACGTCCCACAACCCGTGTTTTATCTAGGGTACGGTCAGGATGTGCGCAAAAGAATTGTTTCTAGAGCTAAACTATAAATTGATACTATCTCTCCTAATAGGATGTTTTAACACTAAGTTCATATTTAGACCTAAGTTAATCCAGTTTCATCATGACATTATGTTTACACTAATCAATACATTGGCCACATGTATTGACCTTGTAAACATAACATCAACCACTTTAACATTATTCAACTAAAGCCCTAACATAACCTACCTAAGTCTTTTAACTAAATCTAAATGCTTGTAAACCCATGAAGATCCTAAGTTGATAGACTTTAAACAAGTATATTAAAATTGCAATCAGAATACACCTAGCAATATTCTTCTCACTATATTATTCTTTTAAACTTTACTGAATTAATCTTCCCACCCCATTATAATATCCTCAATAAAATTCACGAGGTTGTCTTATGATAATACTATAGTCGCTATAGTTAATTAATTTGGCTTTCGTGATAAAATAATATAAGTTGAGAAATTGATCATTTTAATAGTTTAAAAGTAAGAAAATTCACTTTATTAAAATTTTAATCTAAGAAATAACAACATTCTTCAATCGAATTTTTGCAATTTAAAACTCAAGGAAGGAATAATTTAATTAAAGTTGCCAATATCTTTAAAATCTCTACTAAATTAGAACATTACATTCACCCTTTAATAATATGATTTGTTTTAGAATAAACTTTAAATAATTAAATTTAATGGGTAAGCATTAATATTAAAGTTAGGAAAAATAAATTTTCCCCCACAAGGAAATTTAAAGCTTAAAAGAAAATAGAACCCAAAAATAACTATCAACCTGAAACTTATTAGGTTTTATCACTAAGGTAAATTCCATTTACATAATAACACTTTTATAAAAAAAAACTAAGTATTATTATAAGGTCAGCCCATAGTTGACTTAAGTAAGAAAAGATTAAAAAAAACAAAAGCCTAACCCTAATTCAAATTTAGGGTTAGGGTATAATATGAAAGGGGTGAAATGATATCGTTTCATCTTTTTTCCCCTTCTTTCTCCTTCTCTCCCAACTCAAACCCTAGGTTTAAAAAAAAAATTCTGCAGGTTTGTTTCATGGCATGGTAGCCATGGAGATGGAGGAAAGATCATAAGAGTATATATATTTATATATATATATATATATACATATACAAAATGTATATATATATAAATATATATTCAATGTATTCTTTAATGGCAGCTGGACTGTGCTTCGAAGGGGAGATTCGAGGGCATGTTGAGTGTAGGTGTGCACATTTGCAAAGGGGGGTGGGTGAGCGGTTGAGTGGGTGGAGTGGCCGCAACTGCCTCCACCACCATTGTGGTGGTGTGCCCACCACAAGCACCGCACAGATAGCGGCCTTGTCGTCACTGT
>MU223176.1:1508402-1532412 GCA_018584345.1 Thuja plicata | reverse complement strand
TATATATATAAAATTCCATCTAAGCATCATCGAAGTAGAGTCATCATAAGATATCTATACTATAAAAAGTCCAAAATGAAATATATCAAAATAAATGTATCCTCCAAATAAATATGATATAATAGTGTCAGCTCTGAAATGGATGGTCGGGGTAGGACCTCACAATTAATATTAAAGTTTTAGAGTTCTGAATATTCATTCCTTTTTTGTGCAGATCTCTATATTTTTATTATGTTGTTTTAAACTTGTTTATTTTCTTTATTTGAAAAAAAATGTTCCATTTATTTAATAAATAGACTACTGTATTAAATTGGGGGCTAGATTTTCATTTTGTTGAAGGTGAGGGAGGAATGCTGACATAGAGGTCATGCAAGCAGAGGGAGAAGGGGTTACGGGGGAATGGAGGAGGTTCAGCCCCCCACCCCCACCCGTGGTGGCTATGACCGCTACGGATGGGAGGGGTGTCACGGCCTCCCCACCCCAACCCTAACCTACATGACAGACTATGGGAAGTGGGTTGGGCTACGCCCAACCCCTCCCTATCCCATCCTAATTTTAACATGATCTACTTTTTTATAATAAACTTAACCAAAATTTTCATAATTTTTATAATACATATATATATAATATTTATATATATGCATATATATACATATTTATATATATATATATAAGTATATATATATTTCTATATATATGTGGTTATGTGTTGTTCTCTACACAGACATAAACAAACTGGAAGTTTTAACAGAATTTGCAATATGTCTACATATAAAAAAATATCTAGCTGTTTCATCATAACATCTTTTTTTAACATAATATTAAACATTATGTACGTACATACAAGTATGGACTAAATTTTACACATCTTTAATACAGATTTTAAAAGTAGAATTACATAAGTGAAATAAATTCTTTTCTTTTTAATAAATCTATAAGTTAAGTACACTTATAAATAGAGATGTTTCTTTATGTATTCATTTAAACAGAATAAACTTTACATGTATAAAACATAAAAGTAGAATTACATAAGTGAAATAAATTCTTTTCTTTTTAATAAATCTATAAGTTAAGTACACTTATAAATAGAGATGTTTCTTTATGTATTCATTTAAACAGAATAAACTTTACATGTTCAAAAGAAAGAGAATTAGAGGACACTTTGACATGAATAAGATGTTTAAAATATGTAAAATTCTAACATAAGAAATTTTACAAAATATTTAAGGGCTTAATAAACTAAGAATCCTTTCTTTTGTCTTCTCTTTGCAAACAAACAATCAACAACCTTTAATAAAATTTCCTTACAGATTTTAAACATAATTTTTATTCCTTCACCTAATGAGGTTTAATAATACAAAGATTCATCCCTATGGCTTGAAATTAAATGTATATTTACAAAATAAAATAAAAAACAACAATATTCTTCTTTCCAAGCTTTGAGCATCTCTTCCCAAGTAAAATCAAATAGCTACATAATCTGCAAACAACAAGGTTCTGCAATAAACCATGGGAGCTCACCTCCCATCCTAGGTCTCCATGAGACCACTGCCAAGCTAAGGGAAACAAGAAAGGGTTGGGTGACATTCAATCAATTCACAACACATCCAAACAAGCTCTAAAAAAAGCAACTCCCTCCCAATATTTTACACAATTAGGTCACAATGGACTCATTAAGGGGTGAAGGTGGAAACAACCAAGTAGGAGAATGCCAAAATAAATACCACATAATTGAGGTAAAATTCACATGCCTTCCCAAGGATTTTACTACAACCAAAACTCCACATACCACATCCATTTACCCTTATCACCCCCATTAAAAAAACAAAGAATTGGCACATGGAATCCATAACATCCATGAAATATCCCTCTACTTCCCAAGAAGAGACTCTCCACTACAATGGTTTTCTTAACTAAGCCCTTCACCCACAATGGCTCTCTTCCCTCCCAAGGGTGAGATTGGACATTCACTCACATGAACGTCACAAGCATAAAACATGAATACAAGATAGAAACAAATAAAATTCACAAAATACTTCTATGACAAGATCACCATTTCACAAGAAGGTTTTCACATTCATCTATTCTCATTGAATTACAAAACAAATAGTAAATGCCAAGAGGCTAAAAATGGTTTTAGAGAACCAACCTTGCTCCTAGAAAATGGTAATTAAGTTGAGATAAACTTCAATAAATTTTCCAGATTTCATGATTCAAATACATCTTTGACTACTAATTCATAACCACCACCTATAACCACCTCCTTGAGATCATAAATCTCCCCAATTTCACAGTTTAACACTTGCACAATATTATTTACCAACTAGGTCGGCCAAGAACATGAATAATAATTAAAAATTACCATTGACTAAAAAATTAACCAATCTGATCCTTTGGATCCATGTGGATTTCCAACTCATCAAGCACATACTTCAATAACATATTATAGCATCATTAAAAACACCCAGTCATTTAAATTCATCACATCTATTAGATTTTCCAACCCACTTCCATCACACTTGAAGAACATTTTCAATAAGTCACTGTGATCATAAGATTATGCCTTGTGGACCTCTAAAGTACAAACCCTCCAAGTTGAAGAAACCTGAGCATGTCTTCTATACGCTCCTAGGTTCTCTCCATGAATTTATCACTCTTTTGAACCCACCGAACCTTTTTTGTCTTCCTGTTGGCACATCTTGTCACCCTATTTCTTAGTCTCCTTTTTCAACTTGGTTACCTATACAAATCATCTTGAAACCTTATGTAACTTTGGGTGATCATGGTAAACATATTCAAAATTATTCCTCTACATGCGTGACTTCTCTACAATATTCACTTCTCACTGGGCCTTCCAACATCCTGCTCTACTTGCTAACTTGCAACAGTTAAGTTAGCATCAAGAAAATAATTCTTTTGATTTCTTCCTATGATCTATCCTTCTACTCTATGTATATTAATTCCAACACAACCATCATCCATCTTTTCCAATATGCTTAAAATCTTCCCCTTTGACATTGATGGAAATATGTGATGTGAAAAATAAGTAATACAATAAAAAAACAATATTATTACTCCTAGAAAGATAGTCAATAGTACTACCATCAATATTCTTCATTATATTTTAGAGTCTCTCTAATATCACTTGTTGTGCTCCCCTTGGGAACATACTCTTCTCTTCATCATCTTCTTTCCCTTGAGTATACACCACATATCTTAGCTCACTTATTTCTTAAGTGCTATTATACATAATCTTGCATCTCTCATTTGATCATATGTCTTCTTATTTTCTCCTCTAATATTGTCTTTCTGATTAGCTTCATTCTTAGGCCTTTCCCTTCATACCTAATATGTTTTTCACACTTTTTTCTTTCCCCCTTTTACATCAATGAAAAATATGTATCAACTATTCTTATAAAAAATTCTTAGTCATATCAATTTCTACTTCATTTTGATCTTCTTCTTCTACTAAATCATCTTGATTTCTTTCACATACACACCTCTGAGACATCCATACACTAATCAAATACTTATCTTATTGATTTCTACAGTTCTTTGTAGCTTCTTTAAAATTCTCACCTTCATATTAGATAACTCTCCCTCACCATGCTTACTACTCCCCCTGAGTATTAGCCTCCATGCATCAATCCAAATTTAATGATATTTTCATGTGGCTCTTCTGGACTGATGCATCCTTCTACATATTAGTTTTGAGTGGGAGATATAATGACCTCTAACTTGCCTCTGAGATACTCAAATATCTCTTTGGGAAAAAGTTTAGTAAATATATCATAAATTTGTTCCTTGGTAGATATGTATTCTATTTTTACTTCCTTCTCATTTACTTTCTCCCTCAAGAAATGAAACTTGATTAAAATGTGTTTTCTATTTGATTGTAGCACCACATTATTTTAGATATTTATAGCACTTGAGTTATCATAATAGATAGTAATGGTTTCATCAAGGACAATTTCAATACCATATAATATTTGTTTCATCTATATTACCTAGATGCAAATTATACCTAAAGGAATATATTCAGCTTCAACAGTGGATTATGAAGTGCAACTCTATTTCTTTCTCATCCAAGAAACCACTCTATTTCCTAGGAAAAATGCTCCACCACTTGTGCTTTAACTTTCATCAATATCTCCTTCCCAATTTTCTTTTGTATAAGCACACAAAGTAAAATATTTTCATTTAAGATACTATATCCCAAAGTCAATTATCCCTTTCATGTATCTAAAGATCCTCTTGACTACAATTGCATGATTCTTCTTTGGTTCTACTTGAAATATTGCAACTAAGAATACAACATTCATAATGTTTGGTCTAGTGTGAGTTAGATATAATAAACTACCAACCATTGATATGTACCTGGAGTGATTTACCCTAGGAGTCACATCTTCCTTTGTGAGTTTACATCACGTCACCATGGGTCTGCATACTGGTTCTACATCATCAAAGCCAAATTTCTTTAGTATCTCCATATATTTAGTCTATGATATAAATATTCCTTTATCTGATTGGACAATTTTAAAGCCCAAGAATAATTTCATTTCACCTATCATGGACATCTCAAACTCATTTTTAATTTCCATAGAAAACTCTTGACTTAGCTTGTCATTTCCTCCAAAGATAATGTCATCAACAAAGACCTCAACTATAAACATTTTATCATTGTCAGCCTTAAAGTATAAATTACAATCAGCATTAGCTTTGATAAATCCAAGCTTAAGTAGATACCTATCCAATCTTGAGTAGCAAGATCTTGGGGCTTGTTTCAGTCCATATAGGGCCTTCTTCAATAGGCATACCATGTCCTTTTGATTTTTCAATGGAAATCCATCTAGTTGTTCAATATATGCTTCTTCTTCGAGTTCTCCATTTAAGAAGGATGATTTGACATCCATTTGGTAAACTTTTAAGTTATTATGAGAAGCATATGAAAGAAATAGTCTTGTTGCTTCCAATATTTTTATAGGAATCAAAGTTTCCTAATAGTAAATACCTTCCATTTGAGCATACCCTTTGCAGGCTAACCTTTCTTTATTCCTCACAACTTTTCCATTTTCATTTATCTTATTTGTGAATACCCATTTGGTGCCAATTACACTTTTTTCTATAGGCCTAGAGACGAGTATCTAGGTATTTTTTTTCTCAATTTGTGTCAATTATTATTTCATTAGCTTGTACTAATTTTCATCCTTGCAAGCTTCTCTTACATCCTTTTGCTCAACTTGCGAAATTATGCATATTTGTTCATTTGCAATTCTTATTCTTGTCTGAACATCCTTGTTTCTATCTCCAATGATTTGATCTTAAGAGTGGTTTAATTTGACATACCTTAGTGTTTTGGGTCTTACTTCAGACTTTTTCCCTTCATCTTCTTCACTAGTGTATGCTTCATCAATTTCATTCACACCCCCTCCTTGTACTTCAATCTATTCCTTTTTTTTTTCTTTCTGAATTGACATGGCTTTTTGATCATTTGAGTCATATTCTCCTAATTTAGACAAACTTAGAATAGTTTAATCTACTTTCACATTTTCACTTTCTACTATTCTTCTTAGCCTCTTATTGTAACACTTATAGGCCTTTATTTTGGTATAATATCCAAGGACTATGCCTTCATCACATCTTGCATCAAACTTTCCAATATCCTCATCTCTCTTGATATAACATTTACTACCAAATATTCTAAATTATTTGACAGTAGGAAAATTTCCACACCAAATATCATAAGGAGTCTTACCTATGTCACCTTTTAATTGTACTCAATTGAGAGTGTATGCTATAGTACCCATTGCTTCTTTCCAAAACACCTGCGTAACTTTCCCTTCCATCATCATGGTCTTTGTAGTATCAAGAATTGATTTTATCTTCCCTTCAACAAATCCATTTTTTTGTGGTGTCCTTGGGGATGAAAAACTCCTCTTGATTCCATGTTTTTCACAAAATGAGTTGAACTCATTTGATGTGAATTCACCACCTCTACCTCATGTTAAACACTTCACCTTTAATCATGTCTCATTCTAAACCATATTTCTAAAGATCTTGAACTTGTTAAGTGCTTCAAAAATTTCTTTAAGAAAGGTTACCCAAACTATTCTAGAATAATCATCAATCAATAGCATGAAATATCTATCACTTTACATTCTCCTTGTTTTTTTGGTCCACATACATTGGTGTGAATTAAATCAAGAAAACCATTTGAATTTTCACTTTTAGATCTGAATGTAACTCTTTTTTTCTTACCTAGTTGTCATTCCTTCCCTATAGTATTTATTGATAAGCTTCTTTACTTTAGGAAAATCTCTAACATTATTCTTGGAACTCAATGTTACAATATTGTCAAATTTCACATGACATAGCCTCTTGTGCCACAACCAACTTTCATCAATTTATGCAATCAAGCAATTATTTTGACCACTATTTAAATTAAATACATTACCTTTGGTTTTTGACTCAATGGAAATATTTATTCTTTAATCATTCAAATCTTGCATCTATCCATTTTAAAATGCAATCCATAGCCTTTATCCATTAGTAGTCCAACACTAATGGGATTATTCTTTAGACCATCTACATACAATACATCTTTAGTAGTAGTCTTTCCATATAGGGAGATATATCCCCTTCCGCTGGTCATACCACCTGAATTGTCTCCCCATCTTACCATTCTGACATCGTACCTCTCGAAACTTAAAAATTTATCCTTTTTTCCAATCATATAATGAGAGAAACCATTGTCAATAATTAATTCATCATTTTTCATAACTTGGGAAGCTAATTCATTTACCTTAACAACACTTTTAGTATAAGAATTGGGTACAAAATCCTCTGAATCATATTTATCATCTTTAATATAAATATATACTTTCTCATCATTACTCTTGTTATCATTAGATTTACCATCAGTCTCTCCATCCTTATCTATAGCATGATAACATATTTTCTCATGTTTAGACTTGTTAAACTTGTGCTTAGGGAATCTTTCCAGACATCTAAAAGCATAATGTCTTACATTTTTGCACCAAAAGAATTTAAAGGGAATTCTTCCTTTTTACATATTAGATCCTTTTTTCAGTCTCCTTGCAACCAGTGCTTCCAATTCTTGAAGCTCTCTTTCTTCTTCTTCAAGCTCTCTTATCTCCTTTTCATACTTTTACACCCTTCTTGTAGATACTTTACCTTGATCTTATATGTACATGTATCTTCCTGATGTAGTTGCCTTGAAATTTAATTCAACTTTGGCTAGTGAATCACCAAACTCAAACATTTCAAAGGTAGATAGTTTTCTAACCAATAAATCTCTTGTTACAACAAAAATAGTTTTGATCTCTATAATAGCTTCAACTTTGCATTTTTAAGCAGGAGGCAAAGATCTCAACACCTTTGAAAAAATTTCTCCTTCATCCAATACACCACTGGTACATATGATGTTGGAAACTAATTTATTTATTTTCAATATGTAAGAGCTTATGGTCTCATCATCAGACATTTTCATATATTCATACCCTCCTTTTAGGCTTTGTAACTTAGCTTTCTTGACACATCATCACCTTCATGAATATTCTCTAGCTTAGTTCATACCTCATGAGTAGTTTCTAATTCCATTACATTTGTATGCTCTATATCTTATAGAGCACTTAGAAATGCTTCATTTTATCTGATGTTGTACTCAAATGACTTCTTCTCATCTAGAATAGCCATAGATAGATCTGCAGGAGGAGTATTGGAGTTATTTGTGATGGTCCAATATTCTTCTCCAATACACCGTAGATGAGTGATCATCCTTCCTTTCCATATAGGGTAGTTTTTTCCTTAAAACCTAGGATTGTCCTTCTTGTAAGTTGTCATATCTGATCTCCCTCAACCTATTATGCTTCCTTCTAGGGACCAAAGCTTTGATACCAATTTTTGATATTATGGAAATAAACAAATAAGAAGGGGGTTAATTAGTTGATTCTAATACCTTAAACCTCAAACCATTAAACCAAAAAACCCTATAACTTGTGCACCTTTAAATCTAATCTGAATAAATACAGTATGAAACATACATGCATATACAAATCAGTTATACATCCACATAAGCTGACACAATATTTTTATCATGGAAACTTTGTTAGGGTAAAAACCACAATGGGGATGATTATTTATAATAAGAAAATACCTTGTTATAAGTATAAACTTATTACAATATATGGGGAATGCAAATTAATTCAGGCTTACTGCCTAGAGCTCACTGTACAAATTGAAATACTCAGGCTACAAGCTAGAGGAAGGCTCACTAAATTATGATCTGATCACTACAATTATGCATACAACATTTTGTGAACTCTGTAAGTGACATCTACCTCATGTCTAATACAACTCCAATGTATCACAATGAAGATCTTTGTTCAACCCCTTTTTGAAACACTTATCATTCTTACTGAATTAGTCTCTCCCTTTTCTAGCCACCTCTAGCATTCGTATTCAAGATCTACAAATTGAATTTTCCATAATTCATCATTTTATATTAATAAATAGGTTGGAAAAAACCTAATTCACTATTAATTCAATCAACACACCAGATTTCATGATTAAAATCCATCTATGACCGCTAAGTCGTAGCCAAAACCTATAACCACCACCTTGAGATCATAAATCTCCCAGATTTCATGGTTTCACCCTTGTGAAAAGTGAGTTACCAACTAGTTTGACCAAGAATATGAATAATAACAAAAGATTACCATTGACCAAAAACTCCACTAATCTGATCCTTTGGATCCTGATGTAGACGGGGCATTCCACAACCTTTATCTCTGCATTGTTCATTGGTGAACATGATAATGACATGTAATTGATATGTAATATCATTTTGGATTACACATTCAATACTTTTTTGGGCCCTTTCATATCCAAATAACTCTGCATATATCAAAAATCAATCATTATCTCTCTTGGGTCTTCAACCAACAAGAGAGACCAAGTCCCATCCCACGACTTGTCACCATGCAAGTTTGTAATTTCTTTCACCATCCTTTCTTCACAAAGGCCGAGTACCAAGTGTAATGAACTGTCACTTTGCATATATCTCCACATACAATAAAGTGTTCACCACCCCTTTCATGGTCAAGTTCCCAATACCATGATCCTTCGACCGTCGCCATAGGAATGATATCTAATATCATTCGGTCATCTCCAAAGACCAATATCTTTTCAAAATTACTGTCGATACATGAATCAATTTGGTTTTTCTATAATTGACCAGCTCCACACCTTCATCTATTGTGGGTCATGCAAGTAGAAAGTGCACCACCTCTTTGCATAATACAAATGTCTAGCACAAGACATGGGCTCAACTATTCTACAGACTGTCGGCTCCACACACAGCACTCGCGGGTCTGCCTGCTAGTCACGTGGGTGTTCATAAAGCTGCCACCTTTTCATTGAAGTTTTCACACATAGGGCCCATGCACAGTCCATAATGGTTTCTTTGAAAACCATTTCAAACTCAAAGGCATTCCAGAATGAACGCTCAACATTGTGCATCAGTTCTTTGTCATCATAAATTATTTAACATTCCATTCGGGACTGTTCTCACTGTACCATTCTTTCACAAAGAATCAAACTAAAACCAAAAACATCTAATGACCCAAACATAACATATATAAAACCAAATGCGTAACTAAAATTAACATCAATGATAGAGAGAAGATGCCAAAATAGCTTATGAAAAATAATAACTCCATTAATATATTGTCTGCAATTACAAAATGAATGGCTCTCTGGCTGTGGCTAGAGAGCCATTTGGGTTTTCTCTCTATTCCCAAACTATTCTCTTTCTCCTATCGACTATCTATCTATTCTATATATTTGTCAATTCCATTATGCTCCTTTAAGGATGCTTTTGTAGTTACAAAACCATCAAGCTGATTTCCTGACTTATCGGTTACTTGTCTATTTAAAGATTATTCTTTGGACAGTTATTAAACCATCTACCTAATTCAAAGACTCATCATATTCCTATTTGATTACAATGCCATCTATTCTAGGGTAGTAATGAAAACTGTAAACCTAGTCGATCTTCATTCAGACATATGAGTTACAAATTTGATATGATGCATTGTGAAATACATTACAATGCAATTAAAACCACTTAAACCATTGCTTGGTATGGTATCACGAATTTCAGATTGACTTAAACATAAAAATACTATGCAACTTGGCATAATGCCCCAAGGTTGAGGTGCCTCTACACCATACTCCCTCTGAAAAAATATTTCCATGTCCCATGGAAATGCCTGGTATCACTCTGGATCAAAAACTCCTTGCACACACTTCTGGTACGCTCTCTGATGCTGAAACTGACTCCATCTCTCACAATGCTGCATAACAATAAATTACTCAACACAAACCATCCATCTTACCCAACAGTAGAATTGGTCTGGTGATGCACTTTCTAGTCTCTCTTCAGTGGTTTCTTTCACCACCCTACTCCAGACGTATCTCTATCGGAGAATGGTTAGGATAGAACTTACCTGTCTGCCCACACAAACTCTCTAGGAACTTCTTTCCTTCTTGCAGCTAGATGGGTCAGGTTCTTTCCTTACAATATCTGACTACCTAAATCTTTTACTTGCTCTGATACCATTTTGATGTAGATGGGGTGTTCCACAACCTTTATCTCTACATTGTTCATTGGTGAACATGATAATGACATGTAATTGATATGTAATATCATTTTGGGTTGCACATTCAATACTATTTTGGGCCCTTTCATATCCAAATAACTCTGCATATATCAAAAATTGATCATTGTCTCTCTTGGGTCTCCGACCAACAAGAGAGACCAAGTCCCATCCCACGGCTTGTCACCATGCAAGTTTGTAATTTCATTTTCCATCCTTTCTTCACAAAGACTGAGTACCAAGTGTAATGAACTTTTTCTTTTCATATATCTCCATGTAAAATAAAGTGTTCACCACCCCTTTCATGGTCAAGTGCCCAATACCATGATCCTTCGACCGTCGCCATAGGAATGATATCTAATATCATTCAATCATCTCCAAAGACCAATATCTTTTCAACATTACTATCAATACATGACTCAATTTGGTTTCACTATAATCAACTAGCTCTGCACCTTCTTCTATCGTGGGTCATGCAAGTATAAAGTGAACCACCTCTTGGCATAATACAAATTCTGAGCACAAGACATGGGCTTGACTATTCTACAGAATCTCAGCCCCACACACAGTGCTCGCGGGTCTACCTACTGGCCACGTGGGTTTTCATAAATCCACCACCTTTTTGTTGCAGTTTGCACACATGGCGCCCATGCACAATCCATAATGGTTTCTTTGAAAATTGTTTCAAACTCGAAGGCATTCCAAAATGAATGCTCAACATCATGCATCAGTTCTTTGTCATCATAAACTGTTTAACATTCCATTTGGGACTGTTCTCACTGTACCATTCTTTCACAAAGAATAAAACTTAAACCAAAAACATCTAATGACCCAAACATAACATATATAAACCCGAAT
This sequence comes from Thuja plicata, assembly GCA_018584345.1. Taxonomy (NCBI): domain Eukaryota; kingdom Viridiplantae; phylum Streptophyta; class Pinopsida; order Cupressales; family Cupressaceae; genus Thuja; species Thuja plicata. The sequence continues at coordinate 1,520,875 of MU223176.1, read as the reverse complement.
GCATAACTAACATTAACATCAATGATAGAGAGAAGATGCCAAAATAGCTTATGAAAAACAATAACTCCATTAATATATATTGTTTGCAATTATAAAATGAATGGCTCTTTGGCTACGGCCAGAGAGCCATTTGGGTTTTCTCTCTATTCCCAAACTATTCTCTTTCTCCTATCAACTATTTATCTATTCTATATATCTGTCGATTCCATTATCCTCCTTTAAGGATGCTTTTGTAGTTACAAAACCATTGAGCCGATTTCCTAACTTATCAGTTACTTGTCTATTTAAAGATTATTCTTTGGATAGTTATGAAACCATCCACCTACTTCGAAGACTCATCATATTCCTATTTTATTACAATGCCATCTATTCTATGGTAGTAATGAAAACTGTAAACCTACCCAATCTTCATTCGGACATATGAGTTACAAATTCGATATGATGCATTGTGAAATACATTACAATGCAATTAAAACCACTTAAACCATTTCTTGGTATGGTATCACGAATTTCAGATTGACTTAAACGTAACTATATTATGCAACTTGGCATAATGCCCCAAGGTCGAGGTGCCTCTGCACCATATCCATGTGTATTTCCAACTCATCAAGAACATACTTCAAGAATATCCTATAGCATCATGAAAAATACTCAATCATTTAAATCCATCACATCCATTGGATTTACTAGCATATTTCCTTCACACTTGAAGAACACTGTTAACAAGTCACTGAGATCATAAGATTATACCTTATGGATCTCTAAGTACAAATATTTCAAGACACATGAGAATTTATCATACACACTCCTAGGTTTGCTCCATGAAATTCTTACTCTTTTGATCCCACCAAAATTTTTTCTAACTTCTTATTGGCATAGTTTGTCACCTTGTCTTCCAATCACCTTATGCAACTTCTTTACCTATACAAATCATCATGAAACCTTTTGTGAATTTGGGTGAACATGGTAAAAATATTCAAAATGCATCCTCAATGTGCTCTACTTCTTCTCTGTAATATTTGCTTCTCACTAGACCTTCCAACATCTTGCTCCACTAGCTAACTTGCAACAGTGAAGTTAGCATCAAAAAAATAATTATTTTGATTGGTTCATCTGATCAATACTTTTGTTATGTTGGCATCAATGCCAACACAACAGTCATCTAGATTTGCCAATATGTCAATAAATCTACTGCTGAAGTTGAATATGTTTTTTTTATATTAATTGTACACAAGTGATGTGGATGAAGAAAATATTGAAAGATATCAAAGTGACTATAGATGATCCTATTACTATTCATTGTGACAATTCAAGTGCTATAAAAATTTCAAAGAATCATGTATTGCATTCAAAGACAAAGAACATTTCTATTAAATATTATTTCTTGAGAGACAAGTTCAGTGAGAAAGAAGTCAAATTGGATCATGTGTCTCCAAAAGAGAAGATTACAAATATTTTCATGAAGCCCTTGCCAAAGGATACTTTTGAGCATCTCTGAGGTAAGCTTGGGGTGATTTCCCCTCCTGATTAGATCTAGAGATGCATTGAGATGTATCAGTCCAGCGTGCTTACATATTATCATTAATATAGATTGAGGTTTTTGGTGGCTACTCCTTAGAGGGAGTAGTGGTTAGTCGTTAATGGTTGAGAGATGTTCATTCAATTTTGAGATACGTTTGTTCAGAGTTTTGGCCTCTATGACTTAGTGCATACATGTGCCTTTGTCATTGATGTCAAATGGGGAGAGATATTCATGTGAAAAACAAGTATGTCATATTGTATATATTGCCAGTAGTACTATTGATATTGTTTCTTTTTGTATTGATTTAATTTTTCACATCCTATGTTTCCATCAATGCCAAAGGGGGAAATTATTGAGATATTGTTCATATTGTGCATATATGTGCTAGAATTAATATTTTTACATTGATGTCAACATATTCATACTGTTGGTGACAGTGTTCCTAAGATGATTACTCTGGTATGGATACTATGTTGAATATTAGATGTTGCAAAGTTGGTAATGTGTTTTGGGATGTTTTTACTTGATTCAGTTCAAGTGACAGAGGTTCACATGATGATTTGAGTGAGCTGAGAAGAAGTTATCATAGATTGTTATTTTGGTTGTTCTGTCTGTGACAGTGTTTTAGTTATTGGATCGGTGTGAATCATTTATGAAAAAATTCCTTGTTTCTAACTTGGTTATGATTTTAGGACATGGATGTGTGTCCTTATTTTGAGTGGTTTAAGATTTGGATGCTTGAAAGCTAGTTTTCCTTTTGTCATAGTAGTTTCTGATTAGTGTTCTTGATGAAAAGTGCAGAGATGAGTATTATTTATGAGAAAAATTTGTTACTATTGATGTCTTGGTATTTCATGTTTATTGTTGATGTTTCTTGATCATGTCATATTCATGTTTCTAGATCGCATTGGATTATGTGATCAAAATTAAATATTTTTCATGTAACATGTTGGTGTTCTTATTGTTCTTGGCCGACTTGGTGGTGTAGCATGTTGCAATGGTTCGTGGCATGATTTATGGATCTGGAGTGTGTTCAAGGATGTTGTTATGGATCATTGATATGTCTTAGCCAACATTCAATGGATCACATTGTGTATTGAGTTGTATTGAGTTAAGATTTTATAATTAGGTCCCTGGTTGACCTAGTTGAGATGAATCGATGTAATGCATATAAATATATAATCATTTGTAATTTTGAATGTATGAGAGAGAGAGATAATGAATACATGAGATGCAAATGAGAAGAGGTATGAGTGGAATATATACTTGAGGTAGATAATTGGCGTACTTTATTGGAAATATGTTTTTCATATGAGAGATGTTTTGTTAGTTCGTGAGTTTGGACGGTATGTCCTTTATGATTTAAAGTCATAGATTTTTGTAAGGAAGTGAGCCTTCCTTTGGATTGAGATCCTTATTGTAATTGAGAAGTGAGCTATAGAGAGTGTGCCTAAATGCATGTTCTTTCTCATTTGTAATACTCCTAACATGGTATTATACTTTTGATAGAGTACATTTATATTGTGGGTTTGATACCTACCATGTTTTTCCCCTAGTAGGGTTTCCACATCAAAAATCTTGGTGTTATGTTTTGATTATTGTGTTATGTTCCTACATTCATGTTTATCTTTTGGATCTAAGATTAAGTTGGTTATTTGGTTAAAGGTCTTGAGTTTTTGGACACAATTGATTCAACCCCCCCCCCAAGTTGTGTGTGATGCATTTATTCTTTATTCTAGAAAATATAGTTATGGCATAAAATATTGTATGATGTGAATGTAACAACATTGTGGAAGTAATTTCTAATCATGTTTTTATAGATCTTCCTAGGATGAAGAAATCTGCTAACACTATTTACAAACAATGTCAGTTGGGTAAGCAAAAACAACTTACTTTTCATTCCAAATTTGAAAATTCAAATGGATTATTAGATCTTGTTCATACTAATTTGTGTGTTCATGCTATGATAAGAATTTTTCAAGGTGATAACTATTTCATGTTTCTCATTAATGACTATTCTAGGATGGTATGGGTAAATTTCTTGAAAGAGAAGTCTGAAGCTCTTGAAAAGTTTAAGATCTTTAAGATCATGGTTGAGACTAATTCAGGATTGAAGATGAAGTGTCTAAGATCAGATAAAGGTGGTGAATTCACATCAGGTGAGTTCAATTATTTTTGTGAGAATCATATCATAAGTGATAGTTATCTTCTCCGAAGAATCCACAGCAAAATGGAAGGGTAGAGAGAAAGAACAGGTCTATTCTTGACACTGCCAGGACTATGATGTTTGAAGGAAATTTTTTGTAGACATTCTAGAGAGAAGAAGTTAGCACTATAGTATATATTATCAATTAGGTGAAAATCAAAGGAGATAAAGGTAAGACACCTTCTAAGATATGGTGTGGAAATGTGACTAGAGGAAGGTATTTTAGAATTTTTTGTAGTAAATTAGATATATCAAGAGAGATGAGGATATAGGGAAAATAGATGCAAGAAGTGATGGAGGTATATTTCTTGAGTATTCTACCAAAATCAATGCATATAGGTGCTACAATAAGAGGTTGAAGAAGATAGTGTAGAGTGCTAATGTAAAAGTGGTTGAAAGATTTGAGAGTTTATCCAAATCTTGTGGATATGATTATGATGATCAAAATGCCAGTGCTAATCAGGCACAAAAACACCAAGATCAAAGTATTTTAGTGAGTGAAAATGATGAAGATAGTATGAGTGATGACGAAGGAACACCAAAGTTATAGGTAAAGAAAAAATTTCCAAAGTATGTAATATTACATCATTCTGAGGATTAGATTACTAGTCATAGGTGTAAGGGATTTTTCTTGCAAATTATTGAAACAATGTAAATGCTTGCTCTTTTATTTCCAATTTAACTTATGCAAGAGAAAGCCTAATTTTTTAGTACTAATTCTCCTTCAACTTTGAGATCCAAAGGCTCAAGCGGGTGTACCTTCAAATAATTACTAAGTTTTAGTATCTGTTATAGTGGATTGAGTCTCTTACTAGATTACTAATTTCCTTTTATTGTATCAACAGATAGAAAACTATGTGAATGACTATAATCAATATGATACAGAACTTATTAAGCCAAACCATTAATTTAACAATAAAAACCAGTAATGTAATAAGGATTCTCATCCTTCTTCCATTTGTAGTTCTCTGAACTTAGGAGGGTTAACCTAGTGATTCTCTCTTGAAGGAATCAACAGACTAAATTGTATTTTCTGATACAATTGCTTAAACTTATATGTATTTATGACTAAAATATAAATTATTGATTATTTTTTGAATATTGGACGATGATCAACTACTTGCCAAACCCTGAGCCAGTGCCTAATCCTTGGGCAAAGAGTCAATATCAAATGTAAATCCACAATAACTCATTAATGTAAATACATGAAATTTGGGTAGAATGCCTTATAGACTACCTTTCACTCCAATACCCATGTTATAAGATCCTAATACTAATGCTTAGCTCTCTGGGATCACATATAAGAATTAATCCTTCCTTAAAAGAACTCACAAGCAACTACACAATCACCTTGTAATTGGTATATCTAAAGTTCCTTGCAAATTAAACATACAAGAGATAGAATAGAAATATAAAGATACAAAAAAAGATATATGACAAAAACTATAATGTATTTTATTAATATGGTTACTGCTTCAAATACATTCAAAAGAAAATATGCACAAAACTCAAACAAAATTAAGAAGTTTGGATTGCAATTATATTTCACTTCTCATCCCCTTTTAAAGTGATACAAATGCTCTATATATAGTCTAAACCATCTTGAATCCTTCAAAAATAAGGATGCAACAAGCTTCAGATGGTTTAAGTCCTAACCCTAAAAACTTAGAAGAAAACAAAAGACAAGAAGACTCCAAGTGGTGGAAGGACAAAATAGGAATACAATCAAATTAGATCTTTGAAATCTTTTGCTAGCTAGCACCTTTGTCTGAATATGTTCTGGATAGCCTCCAATAGTTGTTGTGATATTTAGTGACCACTATTACAGGCTAATATATATGAATATTTCAGATGACTAACCTCCTTATGCTCAAAGATCAGGTGCCAGGTGTCCTTCTACTCTTCATCTATGATGTCTAAGTCAGATGTGGCAGGCTTGTTTTTCTTGGGCTTTGTGAGAACATCCCATGTTTCAACATCTTCCTCTACAATCCAATTAAAGCTTTGAATGATTTCAAGTTGTGCCTTTTTCCTCTATCATCTAGCATTTGTTATGCTCTTGACATCTATTACAAATTTCTTAAAATATGTCTCGCCCTTAAATGCCTCATCCAAGGTTTTAATAAACCTTTCCAAATCCAATTTATTACTATAAAAAATAAATGCCTCTTTACTAGGCAATAATGAATCAAATTCATTTCTCCATATATCTTGGTGTAGGAGCACACCTAACTCAAACCCCTAGATCTTTATTCATGGCATGTACTGACTCTAGCCAATTCAGGAGAGTGAGTGTGGACCTTACAAGGTCATTTTTTTTATTTCCCTAAGATGGATATGACTAGATCAATCCATTTCTAGATAGGTTGCTTAGTTGGTTTCCTTTAGTTGTGTGTGTGTGTGAGGTAGCTAGTAAGCCTCTGGAAATCCAACCAAGGCATTAGGAACCTTGGATAAGCTTCTTGGTATCACTTGCACTCAGCCTACACTGGTGCCTAGCAGCTTGGCCTACACTGCCTAGCAACTTGACCTACACTACCTAGCACCTCAGCCTACATTGGTGCCTAGTAGCTCGACCAACACTGGAGCTCAGTTTTCTTTACTGTTGCTCAGCAATATTCAGTCATAACAGCCTGTGAAAAGTGGATATTGTCTTTTATGGATAGTATGGTTAGTGTAACAGTTCCTGAAGAGATTCTTGTGAATGAGTGGACCATTAGGGTTGTTTCCTATGAGAGGATGGTTACTAATAACATCCAAAGCATTCATTTTAGAGATCCTAGAGAGAGGAGAGATTGAAGAAGAAGAGAAGCTATAGGAAAGTTAGAGATTTGCAGATTATTATACTGTTTTGTTTTGTTTCCAGTAATGAGAAGTTGCAGATTGTGTGTTTAGTGGATATCAAGTTTCTTTGTGGTTCCTTTTTCATGCAAGTAGATTAGTTTCTTTATTTTCTATTTTACAAGTTATTAGTTCTTCACCCATTTTGGGTTGTAAACAGTTATGGCCCCTCAAGATTCTTGAATCCATGGTGAGAATCATGTGTTGGAATGGAACTCGAGAGGAGCCCTTATACATAGTTTCCTTTTTTTTTTCTGTAGGAGAAGGAACAACAAAGATTCTAGAGATCTTACCCTAGGCGAGCTTGGTAATAGTCTAGCTAGGGAAGAGAATGAAAGCAATGTTCAGAAAACATTGAATAAGTGAGTAGAATTAATCTATTTGTGTAGGTTCAGTAAGGAGATGAAAATTATTTCGATGGGGGACTGAGTCTTGAAGAGGAGGTAAAGTTGAGAGTGACTTACCTCATTTTAGGGTTGTGAACACCCTAAGAGATCTAGGAGAAAGATCTCAAAGCAGAGCCAAGTTGGTTCTGTAATAGCAACAAGACTCTCATCCACATTAGATTGGTATCAGAGCCTAAATTGATTGGGCTTGTGGTAGATGTTCCAGCCAACAATATCAGTAGGTGAAAACAAGATGGTCACCAATGTAGAGCTTGCAAAGGAAGTAGATGAGCAGAAGAGAGTGATAGAGGATCAAAGGGAAAGGAGTAGACTCCTAGAAGAAGCCTTGGATGAGATGAAGGTAAAACTTCAAGAAGTTGCAGATGCAACTAAAAGAAAAGACGGAGATGAATTCAGCAACAACAAAGGGAAGCAAAAAGTTGATGAAGAAGACTTAATACCTGAACTAGACCCTCCAATGAGTGAGAAGCCATTTCTAAAATCTCTCAGAGCCTTAGGAGGAAAAATTCTTGAAGGAATTCTATTCTTTAATCAAAAAATGGATAGTGAACTAGTTGTGGAGTGGATAGAGGGTATTGAGAATCATTTTGAATATGAGGGCATAACTGAAGTACAAAAGGTAAAAGTTGCAAATTCAAGGTTGAGAGGTTCAACATTAACATGGTGGAAATACCTCCAAGAAGAGAGGGAGAAGATGGGTAAGCATCCAATTTCAAATTGGAAGGCCATGTTAAACAAGGTAAAGGAGAAATACCTACCTAAGGATTATGAAATCTAGCTACACAAGAAGAGGCAAAGTTTGAAGTAAAAGGATTTGGATGTGGCTACATATACTAAAAAATTTTAGAAGTTGTGCTTGAGGTCAAGAGTCCAAGAGTATGAGACTATCAAGGTGGCTAGGTATCTTGGAGGCCTAAAATAGAATATACAAGAAGAAATTAGTTTGTTGACTCCCACAACCGTCCATAAATGTTTTCGACTTGCATTGAAAGTGGAAGAGAAGAAAAAAAAAAATCAAAATCAAAATTTACAGGAAGAGGTAGAGGTAGAGAAGGAAGAGGAAAAGGAGGCTATGGTGGAAGAGGATCAGATTCAAGGTAGAAAAGTGAGAACAAGCTCACTGAGAATCAGGAAGGAAACTCAAATAGAGGAGGTTTCAACAAAGGTAGAGGCTCTAACACTAGTTGGAGAGGAAGGAGCAACAATAATCAAGGAAGAGGAGCATCCTACTTTGCCACCATGAAGTGCTACCATTGCAATCAGCTAGGGCATCCTACCTATAGGTGTCCTGAAAAAGGTTCTACTTCTCAAGGAGGTGGAAAGAGAGTTAACTATGTCCAAGAAGAATCAAGTTGCAGCAACAAGCCATTTGAGGTTATCATAGGCATACTTCCATTGGTGTTATAAAATGAACTTAGTGATTCTTATATAGGCTTGGAGTGTGATTTAGTCTCCTCCACTTGGATGCTATGAGTTATTGTTAGCTTGGCGTCTTGTAGCTCATTAAACATGGTATGAGCTCTTGTTGAACAATATAGAATCTATATTGAATTTCTCTAGATATATTATCATAAATTCTCTCAAATCTATATCTTATTAATTTGACATCCAAGTGAAAATATATTAGCATTCACTCATACTCCCTAACATATACCACATTTGATATCTAAAGTGATTTTTCCCCCATTAGGGCATTGCCTAGTATGAGTTGGTTTAAGCTTTGTAAACCCAAACTATGATATCTCTGTGAGTTACGTAGGAAAGGCCATCTACAATAAGCCCCCGAGGAATTAAGTCTGGCCCTTAGGTATTATACATTTGAGTTCTTCCTTGATCTTTCCACCCCTTTCCAATATTTTGCATAGTTTGCATCTCTTTTTGAAACTATCTTTAAATACCTTATGATTGATTTAGCTAAGTTATTGATGTAGCTTATCTTATAATGTTGTATGAAATCAACTATGAATTTTATATCATTCATCTAGTTGTGTAGCCATATATACGAGTGTAGGAAATAGAGAGGCAAGGAGAATATGATACACAGGCAAGAAAGAGAAATTTAGGTATGCAGTTTCAGGTCATGTTGTTTATTGAACATCATAATAAGCTTTAGTGATCTAAGTAGATTTATTATCATTTTAGATTCCAGTTAAATGATATAAAAAATAGATTCACACTATGTTTCTTTAATTAATATAGTATGTCATTGTTTAAAAAAAAAAATTGCAAATTAGATATGTTCAAAGTAGAATAAATAGTTTATTTAATGTCAAATCTAGTGTTTGAATTTTGGGCATTACATTTTGGTATCAGAGCCCATGTGCATATGCTGAGATCTCTAAGTTATACTCTCATTGTGTTTGGTGTGAGTGATGTGTAGCTGTGCTACTTTACAATGGTTATCTCCCCTTGCTTATATGTCTTAGCATGACAATAAATGGTTAAGGTTACCAACCCTTTTTTTAGTTTGTTGAGGACCTTACATCTTATCCCTTTTCCCTTTTGCACTGCATTGGAGTGTGAACCTTAGTCGAGAATATCCCGAAGATGGGTGTGTTGTCCCCTCATGTCCATGGTTTTAGATATGCTTGTGTGTTCCTTAGTGTTCTTATGGGAAAGTGGTGATGATCTTGGAGATAGTCTTGATGTGCCTATTTCGTACATTCTTTTCTTAAATTAAAAATGGATATTTTGGCTTTATTTTTATTTTCTACTTGTGTTATGCCTGACTATTGCAAGTAATTGTTGATTTGATATCATGTGTCCCTGGAATATTTATAAATTTATAAGTTATAAATGAATGTAAGAGATAGACATGTGATAAAAGGTTGATTATGATAATTGTTGAAGAATAATTTTTGCATCTCTATTACTGTAGATGGTGTGTTGGGAAGTAATCACGTTTCTATGTACACTACGTTGAAATAATAAATGTTTTCTTATCATAGTTAGAAAAAAAAAGTAATTATTGCTTAAAGGATGTTGTCTGACTTTAAGTCACTCATTTTTTTTGACAATGTCATGTGGTCTGGTCCAGTTTAGTGTCTAGGTCCAAGTCTTCCCTAGGATAGGAAGTCTTTTCCGGGTTCCCCTTCATTTGCCTTCATGTTATAGCCGGGTGGGTTGTTTTCAAGGTCTCATTATTTTGGGTAGGTTGTAGATCCTAACCCGGCAAAGATTTGTGCTCCAATCGATGTTCTTTCTCAGGCAGAGATTGAAGACTGGTATGGATCGATTCTACAGGTCTCAACGATCCTAATGCAACAAACGACGAGCAATTTGGTTAAGAAATGAGCAAGAACGAGCTCGGCGGGATTTCAGAAATCATCTTCTCCATGGTGGAATTCTACCTAAGAAGGTAATTTTACGCAAAGGCAGAAAAGAAGAAAGAGCATTGTGGTGGACCCCACAACGGGTTTTCGAAGCACTTTTTTAATTTTCTGGGTAAGAGAGAAATGTTTAAAAGGAAATTTGGAATCAAGAAAGACTCAAAGCGGAGAATTAGATTTCAGCTTCTCCATGGCAAAATTCTACCTAAGAAGGTAATTTTTCGCAAAGGCAGAAAAGAAGAACTTTGCACTGTGCGGGTTTTGCACCTCTCAAGTGATTTCCTGCAAAGAATAACTTTGCACTGTGTGGGTTTCGCACCTCTCAGGTGATTTTCCGCAAAGAAGAACTTTGCACTGTGCAGGTTTTGCACTTAGTTGGTGATTTTCCGCAAGCTTAGTTATAATAAGGTGGGCCCAATTTATTAAAAAGGAATATTATGTTATTGTTTTAAGAGATCAAATAAAGTATGTGCTTTAAGTTAATTAGCCCGCGCACTTAAAAATGACATGCGGAAAGACAGGTAGTGGCTTCTCCATTATGCGGAAATCACACCTACTAGGTGCGATTCCTGCAAAGAAGGATTTTCAATTTGTACTACTCCGAGGCGAAAGCTGCACCTCTCAGGTGATTTTCCGCACCTCACAAATATGCATTAAATATATGTTAAGTTGAAGTCTAGTGATGCGGAATGGTTTATTTTACTCCAAAGAACACTCTCCAACTTTCAAAAGTGGATTTCATGCACTATAGCAAAAAGAGGAAATTTGAATTTTAAGTGCGCAATTACCATTTTCGCACTAAAAACTCAAAAACCCACTGGCCTCTTTCTCGCATGGTTTTGAGTATTTTCAGAAACTAATCATATGGGTCTCCATAAAATCTTGTGAAGAACGTTTCATCTTCAGATAATTTTGTGTGAAAGCGCCTGGAAATAGTCATAGTCAGCTCGATAGTGCTGATTGGAGATGAAGAGTTTCATATTCCATAGTGACTGTTCAAGTTCTCAGATTTGAAAAGTCTTTTTCTTTGCATTCTGTCTCTTTGTATTCGAAGAAGAGGGAAGGTCATTGGCTCTTAGAAGCCTGATGTATTGTAGAGATTATAAATTCTGGAAAGAATTCAGTAAAAGGGGTCGGCAAACTTGTTAATGAAGTAGAAGTGATTCTATTTATAGAGGCTTTGTCTCATGTTTGTTGCACCATTTTAGTGAATAATTTGCATTTTGAATAGATAGAACAGTCATATGTGAAGCCGCAGTTGCATGCTGGATTCTATTTCATGTCTATGATTGCAGTGAAAGTAATTCTATTTGCTTTTCATGTATGATTCTTCTCCTATTCATTCAGTAATTTAGGTGCATCAGAATAGTAAGTACAATTGTATGCGGAACTATAATTCCTGCTTGGATTCTATTTCATGTTAGAAGTTGCAGCGTAAGCAATCCTATTTTGTTGTCCATGTACAATTTTTCTTCTGTTCTCCTCAGTAGAATATGCATTTTTAGAATAGGTAGATTAGATTTGAATATAGATTAAACATTATCCTTGCCTGAATTGTTTGTGTCTACAAGCAATTTGGTTAAAACTCATAATGAATAAACCTGATGATCAATAGAAAGACATATACATTGCATATCAAACACAATCAGGGAGCTATACCTGTCGATTCAGAGGGCAGTGATAAATGATTTACACTGACCCATTTTTTGGTGACATCCTTTTGTTCTCTCACCTTGGGTGTTAAGAAGAGTCAGAGATTATAAATCTTAAGGGAGGACAAACTGTTAACCAACAGTTTTTGGTGACTCTACTGGGGAAGACTTAGAAAGAAAGTATATCATAAGTTTTTCTCAGAATTTTAAGGCATCCTGGATTCCAGATTTACCAGGAGTGCAAAATAGAAGGGAGAGGTTGACCCAGTATACGAAGAGCTAAAAAAAGTCAATTTCCCTATTCTTGAAAATATTTACAGTAAAGGAAGGGCTAAGTCGAGAGAAGAAGTTGAAGATAAAAAGCCTGAAGAAATTCAATTTCCTGCTAAAATTCCTTTCAGAACAAAGAGAAGAAAATCTTCTTCACCTCCTGTTGGTAGAACTCCTATTTCTACCACCTGTAATTCATTGATTCTTCACGGTATTGCACTTCCTCTTTCAGTTTCATTTCAAGCT
>MU223176.1:1490720-1501485 GCA_018584345.1 Thuja plicata | reverse complement strand
AGTGAATCATTTGCATTTTGAATAGATAGAACAGTCATATGTGAAGCTGCAGTTGCATGCTAGATTCTATTTCATGTCTGTGATTGCAGTGAAAGTAATTCTATTTGCTTGTCATGTATGATTCTTCTCCTATTCATTCAGTAATTTAGGTGCATCAGAATAGTAAGTACAATTGTATGCGGAACTATAATTCCTACTTGGATTCTATTTCATGTTAGAAGTTGCAGCGTAAGCAATCCTATTTTGCTGTCCATGTACGATTCTGCTTCTATTATCCTCAGTAGAATATGCATTTTTAGAATAGGTAGATTAGATTTGAATATAGATTAAATATTATCCTTGCCTGAATTGTTTGTGTCTACAAGCAATTTGGTTAAAACTCATAATGAATAAACCTGATGATCAATAGAAAGACATATACATTGCATATCAAACACAATCAGGGAGCTGTACCTGTCAATTCAGAGGGCAGTGATAAATGATTTACGCTGACCCATTTGTTGGTGACATCCTTTTGTTCTCTCACCTTGGGTGTTAAGAAGAGTCAGAGATTATAAATCTTAAGGGAGGACAAACTGTTAACCAACAAAGGATTGTGTGGATATTACCTTGTGTGAATCGTAAAATTTGAATAATAGGCCTTATTTAGTAATGGTTACTTGAACTGAGAATCAAAATATCTCTTCTCCATCTCCAATTTCTTGATATGTGATTAATAAAGATGTTTCTTAATGATAAAGACATTATAAGTAGGGTAAAAGTTGATGCATGCATGTATATTTGGATATATAAAGTTAGTATAATTATTTTATGTTCTTGTGAGTGAAAATAATGAATGCTTTTAAATTGATAGATTTTTTAATGATGTTAGAGAACATATCAATGATGGGTAATGTTTCCCAATAAGAAAATTATTATGGAGGTTAAGGAGGACTTGTAATTATTATTCGATGTTTATGATGCACAGTTTTGAGAAGCGATGTAATTTATGTTATAATGATGCATTCTTATTGGAAAGTACTTCCTGTGAATGTGAACATCCAGTACTAGTGCTATGTTGAGTGTTGTGTATAACTAGTACTTGCATTATGTTTCCATGGGGTGGTGAGAATATGTGCCCAACCATGGAGGTTATCTTTTCATATGGGTATGTGAGAACCATACCATCATTTTATTTGCATGTTTTCACCCTACTAAGTGCCAACCCACGGGTTGTTGATAAGTCAGTATGTGAAGGGGTAGTAGCATCGCCTTTTCCTTAGGTAGTTGTATGGCATACATTTAATGGTGGCACAAAGTGACCTTAGCTTCCACTTCTTGAGGAAAAAGGTAATCAATGCTTCCCCTCATGATGGACCCAAGTACATGGTTCATATGTGATTATCTTTTATCCCCATAGTTCTTGAGTTTGGTATCAGTATATGATGTGAGATTCTATGGATATATTTTTTATCATTGTTGATTCATGCATATATGTATACTTTTGTGATCCAGGATGTGGAGGGAGATTTTTTCCCATGCTGTGATAGATACTGTATCCGCACATGCTCTAGCATGGTGCAAATGGGTGTGATGCCACACCCACTAGTGCTCCAACATAGTGTAAATAGTGTTGTTGTGTTGCTGATGGTAGCGAGATGAGCTCGAGGACATGATGCCACTCACAAAGTTACATGAAGGCACAGTATAGATATATATGTTATGTTTTCCTACTTGATGCAGAGCAATTTGGAGAGGCTTGCATGCTTGTGGAGGGGTACCCATGGATGCTCAATTATTTAGGCGCAGTAGGCATATGGGTGGACCCTAGCCATGTATACCTCTAGCTATGACAATGATCTTGAGGGATATTGTTATGCGGGGTGTGACCTGCGTGTGCCTTCTCCGCGAGGAACACTATCATGAAACATACGACCAATGTGTGCCCTCCCTGCTTGGTGTATTGTCATGCCAAGTGTGTTAACATGTTTATTTTGTGCCACTTGATGCAGGGTGTTGCCGAGGTGAATACCCCATGCCATGTGATAGTAGGCCGATGGTTCGTCACATGATGGACTATTGTAATAGTCAGATGTTATTCTCTCCTTCCTCGTCTGGTGGCTAAATATAGTCACATAGTGATGTAATGTGCAATTTGTGATAATTTTTATCATTTATTATGTGGACCAACAATTTTCTTATGTTATTTATAATGGTTTAGCCACAAATTGTAAGATTTATTACACGTAGCTCTTATAGGTACATTTGATTTATTGTTATAAATTCCATAGATTTTTTTTCTTACCTTATTGTTAGAATTGATAATTACTTTCTCTTATTTATGAGCTTTGGTGGCTGAGCTAGTTATCTTTATTGTTTTTGAGTGTTGGTCTTGTGTAGTAATGTGATTTCTCTCCAAGGATGTGTGAGACAGACTTGTTGAGTGTATATGAGGAAGTAGACGTAGGGAATCTTTAAATATGGGGGTATGTGAGGTTGTTATGCAACTATGATCCACTACCTAGCTTAGAGTGGTGACTCTCCCTTGGAGGCTAAACACCTTACACAAACAAGGGATGGGTCACATGGTCTTGTATGGAAGGTCCCATCGTATGGTGTGTGGCCTAATACCATCAAGCCACTGAGTGAGATATGGATTATGGACTATGGATTGTGGATTTAAGCGAGATTATTATATTGTACCTAGAGTGTTGATGCATATTCACTCATGAGGCTTGTGTTGGTGTAAATGCATATATTTATTGTTGCATGTTAGTGATAGAAATGGATCAATATGTTGGTTATGTGCTTAATTATATCATCATGTCTTATGAGTTTTGATGTTAATTGTGATATACAATTTGTGAAATTGAGATTTTTTCATGAAAGAGTGTGACTTGAAATGATTAAAGATCTTGAAAATAAGTGACTTAATTGTTTGCATTGCTTAAAAAGATGACAAAATAATAGTAATTTGAGTACTATTGCATGAATTGGTGTACTTGTTAAGTGAGAAATAGTGGAAAGTAATATATTTGGTTGATTATTTTAGCCAACATATGAATTCTAAATGGAAATTTAGTGAAAAACTTAAGTATGATTTTATGTTGAGGCTGAAATGTATATTAACAATAACTTTATGAAGGGAAATAAATTTATTGCACAGATGGCTAACATCTTCATAATTAACTAATCTATGTTGGTGTCTTTATTCAGGTGCATGGTTTTTGTCTACTAATAAAGAAGGAAAAGTTTACACTTGTGGTATTGCTCAATTGAGTCTTAAATCACAATGGTTGGTAAGAAAATAAATTATGTTGATAGATAGACATGTATTATGCCTAACCATATTTATAAGGATTATTCTATAATATTGCATGAATCCAAGGAACAATTATAATATTGGTATTGGTTGAGGATGTTTTAGGACTAATGTGTGACATGTTTCCACCTTATCCATTGCGACTTCCAAGAGTAAGTCGAGTCCTTGGGGGGGGGATGTAATGCCACTCCAACTCTATCATTGCAAAAAAAATAATATGGCCCATGACCCTGGATTGCAAGCGAAATAAAGTAAGTATACTTGATTCTAAATACTCGTTAATGTCACTAGAAACATGTGCTAGCATTAAGTGAAATACCATGAAGTTAGTTAATACTCTTTGGTGAGATTTTACTATTATTTGATATTCATCTATGATAACAATGATGCTCACATGCTAGCTTGGATGGATTAGGATTATATTGACGTTGATAGTAAATTATACTTGTGATTTTAGTAATGGCAGTAGATGTGAAATAATCCCATAGTATTGTCTGGGTATGTCCTTTAGCATAAATGTTATGGTAGCCTCATGGGATTGTAGGTTGATTTCATGATGATATTGATATTAGTCAGTAAACGTAATAATTTATGGTACCAATGATGATTAATGATCTTAATACTTACCAATGACCCTTGATGAGATTTTATGATATAGCAGATGATTAGTGACACTCGGCATACTGGCCCTGATAAGACTATGGTTGTTATCACCACCATAGTTAAATGGTAAGTAATATATATTGATGATCACTCTTGATAGCCCTTGTTATTTAAATATTGTGGCTGGTTATTATTGTTAATAAATAATTACATGATGTTGTTGAGGATTCCTTGAGATCATGGATATGCTTATGATGATGATCTATGATGGGTGTGGCTAAGGTAGAAAAAAATTGTAGTCACTTGCTTGCGAGATCCACATGATGTATTGTTCCCCTCCCTTGCCTATTGTTGACACAATATATGTGTATGTTTCTTTGGCTATTGCACTAACTTGGGCAGGTACCAGGCATTGACTTCACCTGGTTTCACAGGTCTAAGCGTGCCTTTTTCCCCAATGGTGGTTATTCAAAGATGTTACATTGGCCACTTTTTCCTAAGCCTAGCCTCGTTGTGCTAAATTAAGCGCAATTTGTCTTTGCAAAGACCCTTATTACATCTGGTTACCATCTTATGGTAATGCCAATGACCCTAACCCTATGTGGATACTCCTAAAGAGTGTTTTTGTGTTTAGATGCATTTCGTAGGAATTTCATTACTGATTATGAGTTTACGTTTAAATTAATGATATTATGATTTAATGGTTAATTTTGATTAAATGAGTTTAAATAGATTATTATATGACTTTGAATGATGAATTAATGTCTGGATATTGTTTGGGGCACTTGGGAGTAATTGTGGTTGAAAATGAAGTGATTTTTTATGAAATATGTGATTGAACGATATATTAAATTTTATAGCGTAAATGATTATTAAATATTTGAAAGAAATTAATTGATATTTTTTAAAAGAGCTAAATATGTCATATATGTGCTCATTTTGATAGGCATTATATTAAAAATATAAATTGGACATTTGAGAATGCGAAACGGATCTTATTAATTAGTTATTTTAAATATTTTCAAAAAGAAAAAGTGAAACTCATTTTATAAAAGTGAAAAAAAGAGAGTTTATTTTGACACTTAATTTTATTTTCAGGATTTTTTTGAAACTCTCTAAACCCTCCTACATTCAAAATTTGATTCTTTTATTGGGAGAAATCTATTGGAAAGAATTTTGTGGGTAGGAGCTCAATGGATTAGTCTCCTCTAATTCTTCTTGCTGTCCAAAGGATTAAAGCTAGGATTGGGTATGTGAAAAGTTCTTCAATTTTGAAGTTTTACACAAGTTGAGGTAGAGTTTTGTTGATTTTTCTCTCTATACTCAATATTTTCAATCCAAATTAGTTTTGTTTGTTTAGTAATAATATTTAGAATGTTTTTCATTCTTACATAGTTTAGTTTCATGCATTGTAGCATTAGTTTTAAATAAAATGTCAAAAATGTGCCCTAGATAGTGTTATGCTGCCCAAATTTTTAGAAATGGTTGAAATGAGAATTTTATGTTAAAACAGGGGTGTTGGGTGAATTTAGAACCAAAGGGTATATTTAGATTTTTGAATTTCAAACTTTGAATTTTTAAGCTTTTTGAGCATCATTAATGGAGGATGTTATAGTGTTGGTTTTTGCATAAAAATTGACAAAAATTGAAAAGTGGAATTAGAGTGTTTTGATTTCATATTATTATGGATAATGATAGATATATAATAAAATTTCTTATTTGAATAAATTTGAGTTCATTTTCAATTAGTTATAGTTATTTGAATATTTGGATGAATTATGAATAGTGAAATCAAGCATTTAAGTTGCTTTGTGTGCGTGTATTTGAAATTAAATAAAAGTTATTGATTGTGAAGTTGAGTGATATATTTGGCATGTCTATAATTATATAATGGTTGAGTCTATGTTTAACCTTTATGGACATAGATGTTAAATAATTTATGCTTTGTGAATTTTAGCAAATTGAGAAGATGGAAAACTGTGTTTAATGAAACCTATTGTGAATGTAACTTAGTATTATTACCATAGGTTTTTTTTATGTCATTTTCATGTGAAATATGGTAAGCCTTGGGTGTAGATGATAGAAACAATTGGTAAGTGGCCTCCAATCTATCACCACGTTAAATCACTGGGTTGGGTTATTGGGAGTAATATGAAACTAGTAATGATACATAATGTGAAAGTGGATTACATGTGACTCATGTGTGCTCTCTTCATGTCTTAGAGTTTTTTAGGTTTAGAATGAGATGAAAAGATGAGACCTTCTATGAGAGAATTATCCATTTGTGCGACCTACTTGTGCTACATGATGACACTTTCCCCCTTGTTTTCACTTATCACCTAACCTCATTATAGATTATCACTCTTAATATATTACATTCTAAAGAGTAGATGATAAATCCTTTTCTATTCATGAGATTGATGTGAGTGCTCTTGATTGGTGTGTGTAAGCCTACTCCCAAGTGTATTCTTGTTTGTTATGTTTGGGCCATGTGTACATCTCTTAGAACGGTGGGGTGGGCCTACGAGTTCCACATGGTCGAGTGGTGTTGCCAACCGCCATTAGGGACTAGAGTTTCTACATCAACATTGACATCAGTTTTGGCATTAGACTTCATCCTCTCTCTCTCTCTCTCTCTCTCTCTCTCTTCACTTATCATATTTGGATATGTTATATCATTCATTTGTATGTACCTAGAGATGCATGCCCTATAAAATGTAATCTTGTGTAATTGCCCCTCGATATAAAAAAATATAAATGTATGTATCAAGAAGATGCTTAGTAGTAGTTTAATGTGTTGGTGTTGGTACCGAACACACTTGTTATGTTTCTTTCCTTGATCTCTTATATAGCTTAAGGTTATCATAGGCATACTTTCATTGGTATTATAAAATGAACTTAGTGGCTCTTATATAGGCTTGGAGTGTGATTTAGTCTCCTCCACTTGGATGCTATGAGTTATTGTTAGCTTGGCCTCTTGTACCTCATTAAACATGGTCTGAGCTCTTGTTGAACAATATAGAATCTATATTGAATTTTTCTAGCTATATTATAATAAATTCTCTCAAATCTATATCTTATTAATTTGACATCCAAGTGAAAATATATTAGCATTCATTCATACTCCCTAACATATACCACATTTGATATCTAAAGTGATTTGTCCCCCATTAGGGCATGCCTATTATGAGTTGGTTTAAGCTTTGTAAACCCAAACTATGATATCTCTGTGAGTTACATAGGCAAGGCCATCTACGATGAGCCCCCGAGGCATTAGGTATAGCCCTTAGGTCTTGTAGATTTGAGTTTTTCCTTGATCTTGCCACCCCTTTCCAATATTTTGCATAGTTTGCATCTTTTTTTGAAATTAGCTTTAAATACCTTATGATTGATTTAGCTAAGTTATTGATGTAGCTTATTTTATAATGTTGTATGAAATCAACTATGAATTTTATATTATTCATCTAGTAGTGTAGCCATATATACGAGTGCAGGAAATAGAGGCAAGGAGAATATGATACACAAGCAAGAAATAGAAATTTAGGTATGCAGTTTCAAGTCATGTTGGTTATTGAACATCATAATAAGCTTTAGTGATCTAAGTAGATTTATTATCATTTTAGATTCCATTTAAATGATATAAAAAAATAGGTTCACACTATATTTCTTTAATTAATATAGTATGTCATTGTTTAAAAAAAAATATTGCAAATTAGATATGTTCAAAGTAGAATAAATAGTTTGTTTAATGTCAAATCTAGTGTTTGAATTTTGGGCATTACAATAGAGTTCACCATTGGCAAGTATAAAGATAGAGTTCTATGTGACATTCTTCCCATGGATGCATGCCACCCTCTTCTTGGAAGGCCATGGAAATTTGATAGGCAAGCCATGCATGATGGAACCAAGAATGCATACTAATTCAAGAAAGATGGGGTGACTTTCAAAATTCAGTCCCTGATAGAGGAAGGAGAGATGAAGACATCAAGTCCAACTATGCACATGGTTGGTGAGAAAGAGTTTTTGAAGACTCTAGGAGAAGGAGAAGGAGTTGGATTTTCTTTAATATTAAAGCCAAAAGACAAAGTTTTTGTCAAGAAATCATAAATACCAAATGAGGTAAAAGAAATATTGGAAGAGTATAAGTATATTGTGAATGATGGCCAGCCCACTCCCCTACCTCCTAAGAGACTTGTTAGCCACAAGATTGAATTCATACCAGGAGATAACTTACCCAACAAAGCTTCCTATAAGATGACCCCTTAGCAAAATGAGGAGATAGCCAAGAAAATCAAAGAGTTATTAGACCAAGGCCTAATTAGGAAAAGCATAAGCCCATTTGCAGTCCCTACTGTTTTAGCACCTAAGAAAGGAGGAGCTTGAATATTTTGTACTAATTCTAGATCCATTAATAGAATCAAAATTAGGTATAGGTTCCCAATACCCAGAATTGAAGACCTAATAGATTGTTTAGGGGAGGCTAAGTACTTCAGCAAAATTGACCTTAAGAGTGGCTACCACCAAATCAGGATAAATGAAGGAGATGAATGGAAGAAAACCTTCAAAACTATAGAAGATTTGTATGAATGGCTTGTAATGCCATTTGGTTTGTCTAATGCTCCCTCAACTTTTATGAGGTTGATGAATGAGGTATTGGTAGAATGCATTGGTAAAATTGTTGTTATCTACCTAGATGACATTTTAGTTTTCAATAGAACTAAGGAGGAGCATATTAGGCATTTGAAAATTGTTTTCAAGAAATTGCATGATGAAAAGCTAATGATCAATTTGGAGAAGTGTGACTTCATGAAGCAAGAGCTTGTATATCTCAGTTTTGTTTTGTCACAGGGTAACCTCAAAATAGACCAAGAAAAGGTGGATGCCATTCTAAGTTGGCCTACTCCCATGGCTACAACTAAGGTGAGGAGTTTCCATTGTTTAGCTCAGTATTACAAAAATTTCACAAGAGATTTCAGTGGGATTTGTGCACCTATGTTAGACACCATTAGAGGTGCGATGAAGACAAAGTTTCAATGGACACCACAAGAAGAAAAAGTGTTTGAAACACTCAAGCGGAAGATAACAGAGTTGCCTACTCTAGTTCTTCCAAGCTTTTATAAGCTTTTTATAGCAGAATGTGATGCAAGTAATTTGGCCATTGGGGCTATCATAAGCCAAGAAGGAAGACTAGTAGTTTTCCATAGTGAGAAGTTAAATGATGCAAAGAAGAAGTACTCTTCTTATGACTTAGAGTTGTATGCTCTAGTCCAAGAAATCAAGAAGTGGAGGCACTAATTTCTCCCAAAATATTTCATAGTATATACTGATAACCAATATCTCAGCTTCCTTAACTCTCAAGACAAACTTAGCAATAAGCACATGAAGTGGGTGGAGTATTTGGAAGCCTACACTTTCAATATCAAGCATAAAAAGGGAGTACAAAATAAGGTTGTTGATGCATTAATAAGAAGGCTACTCACATTCCAAGAATTTTAGCTACAAAGGATAGGTATTGATGGATTTAAAGACCTATATGTTGAAGATGAAGATTTTGCCCAAATCTACAAGGTATGCAAGAAGTTTAAAAACAACTTTCATGGTGAGTTTTTTTAATATATTTTGCAGAATGATTTATTGTTTAAAGGGGGTCAACTTTGTGTTCCTAAAGGGTCTATGAGAGAGAATTTGATTCAAGAAAAACATAATGGGGCACTTAGTGGTCATTTTTGAGACGGTAAGACTCAAGAGCTAGTCACTAGGTTCTATTTTTGGCCTAGAATGAATAGAGATGTTAGACAGTATGTTGAGAGTTACATAGTGTGTAAAAAAGCAAAGGGAAAATATTCTAATGTAGGTCTTTACCAGCCACTTCCAATCCCAACCAAACCATGGGAATTCATAAGTATGGATTTTGTAGTTGGTTTTCCAAGAACAAGGCAAGGATATGAGAATATTTTTGTTGTTGTGGACAGATTTAGTAAGATGGCACATTTTATACCTTGCAAGACTATTCATGATGCTTGTCACATTGCTCAGTTGTTTTTTAGTGGAGTGGTGAGGATACATGGACTCCCACTTAGTATTGTTTCAGATATGGATACCAAATTCATGAGCCATTTTTGGAAGACCTTATGGAAAAATCTCGGCACTAACTTGTCTTTTAGATCTTCCTACCATCCGCAGACAGATGGCCAAACATAGGTAGTCAATAGGATTCTTGGTAACTTGTTGAGGTGCCTCATAAAGGAGTATGGTCAAGCATGGGACCAACTCATTGGACAAGCTGAATATGCATACATTGATACAGTGAATAGATCAACTGGTAAGAGTCCTTTTGAAATTGTTTATGGATTTCACCCAAGAGGGATTTTTGAACTTAGAGAATTGAAGGAAGAAACACATGGTAGTGAATATGCTGAGGAATTTTCTCATTCCATGAGAGAATTAAAGAAGAGTGTGAGAAAGAATTTGATTGAAAATGATGAAAAGGTAAAGCAAAAGGTGGATGCAACAAAGAGGGATGTTTAGTTTCAAATTGGAGACTTTGTGATGGTACACTTGAACAAACATAGGATGAAAAAGGTGTTCCTCACAAGATATAGATGAAGAGGCTAGGTCCATGTAAGATACTTGCAAAGTATAGAAATAATGCATACAAGGTGGATCTTCCTGAAGACATTGGGTTGTCACCAGTTTTCAACATTGCAGATTTGATAACATACAAAGGACCAATCCAAGATGCTGATCAGAACCTTCAAGAGGTAATACAAGAGGTAAAAGATCTAAAATTAACCCCTACTCCATCTATGACAGCTGAAAAGATACTAGACTCAAGGGTCTACAAGAAGACTAGGAACAAAG
>MU223176.1:1478539-1490628 GCA_018584345.1 Thuja plicata | reverse complement strand
AACATGCTCAATCCAAGGATGGATTAACCTTTCTTTTGTCTGGGGGAGTATGGTGCAGGAGCACACCTAACTCAAACCCCTAGCTCTTTATTTCTGGCATGTACTGACTCTAGCCAAGTCAGGAGAGAGTGTGTGTGGACGTTAGAAGGTCATTTTTTAAATTTCCCTCAGATGGATTTGACTAGGTCAATCCATGTCTAGATAAGTTTATTAATTGGTTTCCTTTAGTTGTGTGTGTGTGAGGTAGTTGGTAAGACTCTGGAAATCCAACCAAGGCATCAAGAACCTTGGATAAGCTTCTTGGTATCACTAGCACTTAGCCTACACTGGTGACTATCATCTCGGCCTACACTTCCTAGCAGCTCGGCCTACATTGCCTAGCAACTCGGCCTACATTGCCTACAAGCTCAACCTACATTGCCTAGCAACTCGGCCTACAATGCCTAGCAGCTTGGCTTACATTGCCTAGAAACTCAGCCTACACTGCCTAGAAGCCCTACCTACATTGGTGCCTACCAGCTTGGCCAACACTAGAGCTCAGTTTTCTTTACTGTTGCTCGACAATATTCAGTCGTAACGGCCTGTGAAAAGCTGATATTGTCTTTTATAGATAGTATGGTTAGTGTAATGGTTCCTGAAGAGATTCATGTGAATGAGTGGACTATTAGGGTTGTTTCCTATGAGAGGATGGTTACTAATAACATCGAAAGAATTCATTTTATAGATCCTAGAGAGAGGAGAGATTGAAGAAGAAGAGAAGCTACAGGAAAGTTAGAGATTTGTAGATTATTGTACTATTTTGTTTTGTTTCTAGTAATGAGAAGTTGCTGACTATGTGTTTACTGGATATCAAGTTTCTTTGTGGTTCCTTTTGCATGCAAGTAGATTAGTTACTTTATTTTCTATTTTGCAAGTTATTAGTTCTTCACCCGTTCTGGGTTGTAAATAGTAATGACCCCTTGAGATTCCTGAATCCATGCTGAGAATCATGTGTTGGAATGGAACTCAAGAGGAGCCCTTGTACATAGTATCCTTTTTGTTTTCTGTAGGAGAAGCAACAACAAAGATTCTAGAGATCTTACCCTAGGAGAGGTTGGTAATATTCTGGCTAGGGAAGAGAATGAAAGCAATGTTCAGAAAAAAATGAATAAGTGAGTAGAATGAATATATTTGTGTAGGTTCAACAAGAAGGAGATGAAAAGAATTTCTATGGGGGACTGAGTCTTGAAGAGGAGGTAAATTTGAGAGTAACTTACCTCATTTTAGGGTTGTGAACACCCTAAGATATCTAGGACAAATATCTCAGAGAAGAGCTGAGCTAGTTCTGTAACATCAACAAGACTCCGGTCCACATCATATCCACTTCTTTTATCTTATTTTCCTATGACCTTATTAAAGGAAGAAATTTATTATAATCAGACCCAAACATATTCAATCTTGTCTCTATCGGATTTGCCTTGCCTTTGAAAAAGGACAAGGCCACCCCAATATGATCTATTTCATCTCCTATTTGTGTGAAAATCTCTGGTAAATATGCCCTAAGTAGTTGTAAGGATGCTAACCTTTCAAATAAATTGGTCCTAACTGACCAAGTCCCAAAATAGGGGTTCAAAATTGACACAAAACTAGTTACCTCAACTTGTAGGCTAGGTAACTTATTATAGGCTCCATGCACTAAATCCACTTTATCTTTTAAAACATTAATTCTATATTGAAGGATATTTAGAAAGGCTTCTAAAGCCACACTGTTCTTCTCTGTATCTTTCTACTCTTTTTCCTTCTGAGCATGCCCTGTGTCCCCTATTTGCACAAGTGTATCCTCTGCATGTTTTGGTTCAACGTGAAAAACCTCTGGGATCTCTTGCAGCTTCTGAGTTATATCTGCAATTATCTTCTCCATGGCACTAATTTTTATTAAACCCATCTCTCCATATTTTTCAATGAGGCTTGTTTCATCAAACAACTTATGATACCTTTTAGACATTTGCATAGCCTTTGCTTCATTCAAATGAGAAAAGTGGGTTACGGCCTGTGAAATTTCTAGATCTCATGTATTGTGCACAAGCCATATTATTTTATCTCCCTCCATCTTCTCTTGGAGATTGATCAATAATGGCTTTTGGTCCTTGGGAGCTAGAGTCCACATAGCCAAGGTTTGAGATTTTGCATCATAACCACACCCTTTGATCATCTCTCCTACTTTATTCTCTATTGAATACTTTATATCTGGCTTCCTTCTAATTTGATCAATAATGAAGGCAGAAGCCAGGTTCCATCCCTCCACTAATAACATGCCACTATATTTCACTATATGTCTAGCTGCATTAGGGGTCATGTCTTCATACTCTGGGTCATATTCTTGGAGAGCCTCTAAGGATTCACTTTTTATGGCTTCTCCATCCAATTTCAATTGTGCCCCCACTTACTGTTGCTTGGCCCATATAAGGAAGTCATTGAATTCTTTGGTCTTTATGAATTCATCATCTTTTAAGAACTCCTCTTGTTGCAACTCCCTTTCATCCTGACACAATAAGAGAGGCATCTCAACATTGTCATCAGTGTCTTCTCTTTTCTTCTTACCCTCTCTTATGACCTTTCTTAATTTGTGGTCATAGGCACTTGTCCCTGTGAATAGGGCAGTTACTTTGTCCTTTTTCTTCTTCTGTTTCTTGACAGCAGAAGGCTCCCCTGCTTCCACCCTTTTATTTTTATGTGGAGATTCAACCACTACATTAGCCTCATGTCCCTATGTTAAATCAATTATATTTTCCTTAGTCTAAGGTGGCTGATCCTGAGGTGGTGGGTTGTGTACAAAGTAACTGCTGATATATTCTGATGATGAATGTTTATTTGGACTTTTGTCATTTTCCTCAATTTGTTCCTCCAGCTGATTTCACAGAGTCTCATAAGATTCAATCATCTTTTCTAATCTCTATAAATAGGGCATACCTGGGAACTAACCCCCAAATGGAATCCCTTTCTTCTTGAGCTATTTCTCCAAATGCATCAAGTCTTGATATTTTTTTGACCTAGCTGAAATTTTATCCTCTTCAAGGATGTTTATGATCAATTCTTGTTCTTCAAAAATCTGATATTCCTTAGTTATAGGAATGGTGGGAATCAGAAGTTTCTTTTCACTTTTTATGAAACTTTTTTTTATCAATGTACCTATACAAGGCAACATTCATTATGTAATGCCTCAACCATCCATTCACAGCATCATAAGCCATCTTCCCTATTATAAAATCAGAGACAATAAATTTCCTTGGAGTGAAAGTTCCTTTCTTGTGTGGAGCCAAATGCTCCCTATCTGTCAGCATGATTTGCCATAGGAACTCCATGATATAAATTCTAGGTGGCACTCTGTATGGGAAAATGTGTGGTGGTTGAGAGAAACCATATACTTTGATCAAAGTAAAATTTTGATGACAATAGAAATCACCTTAGTTGTGGTCTCCATTCCATTTATCCACAAAATTTTAGGGTCTCAAAAGTTGTAACCCCTTGACTGGAAGCCTAGTCATGTTGACTCCTAAGTTGCTCAATAAGGGGTATACTACCTAGTTCTCAAATGGAAAAAACTCATTTTATCTAGATGTGTCGTTCCATACCCTTAACCAAAGTTTCACAAGGTTGGATTGACCATGATAAAATATTCTAAACTATAGATTGTGTTGATCCATAATATTAAAATTGTAGAACATAATCAAATTCATGAGCAATGAATATTGTAGGAATTTAGGACTTCCTACCTTACTCTAGATATCCAAAAATCCCTGGTGCATTTTATCAATTACATATTGAATGTAATCATAATCAGTACTGACATAGGGGTTCTACAAGTCTAGAATTATCATTAACATATCAGATGATACCCTCTCTCTCCCACTATCAACCCCTAAAACTTTTCATAGGGCATACAAAATGTATTTCATATAGAATTCTAGGTCTTTGTAAAAATATGGTGCATTATCACTAGGAATAGGGGCTATATAGTGTAACCACCTAAATTTGGTATGTTCCAATGATGGACCATATTTTCCCTAAGTGTGATCATACCCTTGATTATGTCCAAATGACCCTGTTACTGTTTGGCATAATTATTCAAATCAATTTAATGTCCTAGGTGATTTTTATCACTGATTTATATTAACTATTATAGCCATACAATTCAAATCAATTTCGACCAATCAAATCAAATCAAAATCAAACATGGCTATAGTATTTAATCATAAAGGAATTAAATAAATCCCTAAATCAAATACCCACTTGCAATTAACCCGTTCCCCTAGCCTATTTAATTTAATTAAAATGGATATAGTCCCCTAATTATTAAAAAGCATTTTCATTTTTTAAATAATTAAATCCTATATTTCTAAATGAATTAAATAAGTTTATTTCATTTATTAATATTCCTTCAAACCCCAACCTAACATATCTCAACCACTTCTACCCTGGGTTCTAACCCTTCTCAACCCATTCACCCATGTCAATCTAATAACCCTTCTCAACCCATTCACCCATGTCAATCTAATCCTAATCCTAATTCTAGTCCTAACCCACCTCCTAATGTTGTCACATTCCATTAAGAAATGATTAGCAACTCAACCCACTTGAGAAAGTCCACTTTCTCAAGCCATCCTCTTACACTCTACCTTGCTTCTTTAAGGCCTTCATTAATGCCTTATTAATGAAAGATGCCTTAGGCCTATGTCTCTCCCATGCCTTATTAATGCTTTGGGCATTAATGGGTCTTACACCTTCATTAATGAGCCCCTTCACTCATTAATTCACCTTTTCCCCCCTCTCCCTCTCATTCTTCTATAAATAGAAGCCATTTTTGAGAGGAAAGAAGCCTTCAAATTAGGTCAAAAATACATTGTTAGGTTTTTGGATTACTCTTAGAATCATATTTCATCTTTCATTTCATGATTTTGCATTGTTTTCATTTCAACTTTTAGAGCTAGATTGCATGCTTTATCATCTTTTAGCTCATTTTTAATCTAAAATCCTTCATGCTAGGTTGTATTAGTCACTAATTTGTAGCATATTCTGAGGGTTGATATGTTACTAATTACACTCCTCCTAGTTAGTAGGCAATAGATTGATATTAGTGGTTTTGAATGTTTTATCTAACCTTTCAAGCTAATGCAATGACTTATTGAGTGCTTGTGTCATTTTCATCAGCTACCCAAATACACACATTTCTGGCGCCCATCGAGGGGCTTGAATTTTGATTTAGTCTCATTTTCTAACTCTTTTTGGCAATTTGCATACTCAGTAATCGATCATAGAATCACATTTAATCTTGCATGATCACATCTGAGATACGCCCTCGTACCGCATAAATTCTGGCTCACATCCAGGATTTTCCTGGATTGTTTCTGGTGTTGGCTTGCATCTAGTCAGGAAGGGCTCGCATCCGGTGAATAGGCACACATCTCGGATACTATATCACATTCAGTAGGATTTTAGGCTCATATTTGGTTGAAAAGATTGTCTACTTCATTTGCCTAATCCTAACAAGTTTGACAAGTTGTGCTTTTTGTATTTTACAGATTAACAAGTGTTTTGTAGGTATTTTTGGCAGTTTTCATGGAGATTGGATTAAATATATACTAACGTGGTTTTTACAAGTTGCCAAACTTCCCCATCTTGACTTGTATTTATTTGCTTTTCAAGAACTTAAAGACCATTTCTCCACTTGCTAAAATAACTAGATATTATGCTCTTTTCCTCTTGAGGAAAATCAGAAAGTCAGACGTTGTCTTATCATTTGTGACAAAATTGGAGGTAACTAAACAAGCAATACACACTGTTTAATTCATTTTGGGGATAGAAATTGAAAAAACAAAAATCACTAAATCATGTGGGATAAATGAACAAAATCGTATAATTCTTTTCAGATTTAGTAATTGAACAAAACAAAGCACTAAATATGTGGGCTCAATGAACAAACACATTGTTTAATTTCTTTTGGATCAGAAATTGAACACAAACTCACTAAATTTTTGTGGTTAATTGAACAAAAATAACTTTTCCTTTCTGTTTTCTTTAAAGATAGGAATAATTAAATCAGGCTCAACATAGCTTGAGGGAAAGAATTTTTTTTTTTTAAAGTGTTTGAGGAGAAAATGGCATGGACTAGGAGAGTATGCTCTTCTTCTTTTGAAGAATCAAAAACCTAGAAATCCTAAGCTCGCCAATCCTGGTTACCAATATTTTAATAGTAAAGGGCCTGCCAGTTGAGGAAAAATCTCCCGGGAATGACCCAAGTGAGGACAGGTCTTACACCGACCCTTCCAACTCACTATAAATAGTTGCTTCCTTGTAGGCCAAAGCCTCGGAAGATGAAACTGGTTTTGTTCTTAGAATTTTGACATCATTCCTTAAACATATCAGGGTATATATAAAGTGGAGCTGCTTGAATCTTGCTTGCGAGACTATATATATTCAGGAACTCATAGGGCTATACACCTCAATTTTGCCTTGTGCAATTCTATGTGGGATAGTTTCAAATGGATTGCCCAATAATCTACAACAACTTCAACTGAAAGAATACCCGATTCATCCCCGAAAGGGTGATAATCTTTGTGCAAGGCAAAAAGTAATTGCCCCAAGACACTCGTCATATCGTGCCCTCACTTGCATTTGGAGTCGGCTAATACAACATCATGACTGGAGCCTTTCATGCTTGGTGATGGCTATATTCTGATTAGCATTTGAGTATGTACCTAAGTCAATGAGAAAAGATTTTCATCCTCCACCTAGAAAATAGGACAAAAGAGTGTTTGATTCATCTTCTTAACAATGCAAAACTATTTGACATGTCCAAAAGATCACTAAAAAGATAAGGTCCTAAAAAACAATCAACAAATTTCAAACCCTAGAGTACAAGTGTTTTTCACATCCTACAAACACCTCTTGACAAAATCTGGAAACAAACACCTTCACGCACTTCAAAAACAAAATTTTCAAAATTGACCAAAACTGACAAGACCATCATAAGATCGCATCCTATTTTTTCCAAGTCGTATTCAGGATTTAGGATCATATCTAGTGCATTAGATCACATTTAGTCAGCATATAGTCGCATCCAGGTTTTAGGATCACATCCAGTGCCATCAGAGGCTCATATCTAGGAGCTCGCATTTAGGGCAGTGGGCATTTCTAGTAGTTTTTCTTAGGAGGTCTTAGTTGATTTAGGTACCCTTTTTTCTCTTTATTTGGTCCCTGTTGTCTCTTCTGGTCTCCCTGTTGTTATTTTCAAACACTTTCAAAATGTCCACCTTGCATGCATAGTCAGTCTTTCATGATCGATTCAATACATGTGGTCTATTCATTTTCTATCAACAACTTGATTCCTAGCTCACTATCAGGGCATTCTAACCCTCTAACGTTGGAATCATTTACATCCACCAACAAATAAAAAGTTACTTCTACCTAGACACACCCACTATCTGGAATCCTTACTTGCACTATTGGGAAATGTTAACGAAGTTGAGAAACAAACTTCATGGTTAACACAAGACGCAACCAGTACACAACTAAAGGATCAAAAGTGCCTCCTAAAATACCACACTTCCAAGGAGAAATTTCTCGCAGTTCCCTTTTTGATCTTGATTTACCTCAAATGGATAGCCACACTAACGAATGGAGTAAGACCTTTGAGGGTTATGATGATGGAAAATGAGCACAATCCATAGGCATGGAAGAAGAATAAAGACCAAAGTTTGAACATAATCCATTTGGGTTAGATAGTGAGGAAGAGATCCCTGAAGATGAGTACAAGAAACTTAAACAAAGTAAAAGGATCTATAAGTTATTGGAATGAATAATTGGTGATGATAAAGAAAAGTACTTTCTCCATCTAGCATCCATGAGTGTCAAATTACCCAAGGATTACAATGTGGATGACCTCAAAGAAAAGGAAGTACCAAACCCAATATCTATTCTCACTAAATAGCTCAATCAGATGCAAACGGAGCTCACAAACCTCAAACAAGAGAAGGAAAAACCTAAAACAAAATAATCTCTAGACACCATTTGTCTATTTCCGTTCGACAAGAGTATCACTATGGTCTCATTTCCTCCTAATGTGGCAAGGCAAAAGTATGAAAAATACACAGGGGAAACTAATCCACATGACCATGTAAGAGAATTATGTGCTCTAAGCATTGAGTACATGCATGAACCCACTTAACTCATGCAACTATTTCCAGGAAGTCTAGGAGGTAATGCCATGGAGTGGTTCTCAAAATTGAACCCCAAAGTCAAAAAATTCTAGGAGTTGATGCAACGGTTCATTCAAAAATACTCCTACAACATCTAATATAACATCACCATGATGGATCTATGTAACACCAAACAGAAAACTGGAAAATCATTCACACACTTCCTACAAA
Source organism: Thuja plicata (assembly GCA_018584345.1). NCBI lineage: Eukaryota > Viridiplantae > Streptophyta > Pinopsida > Cupressales > Cupressaceae > Thuja > Thuja plicata. Next base: position 1,482,223 of record MU223176.1, on the reverse strand, counting down.
GATGGAGGAAGATTTTTGCACAATATTCATGAGTCATTCCTGAAATAGAAAAGATGGAGATATTTGTTAATAATCTCATGCTAGAATTGAGCTATGCTCTACAAATGCAAGACTCTCCTAGTTTCAATAGGATGATTAAAAATGCCCTCCGTATTGAGGAAGTCATGGTCAAAAAGGGGGAGATCACCCTTCAAAATGAGAACAAGGGCAATAGCTCCAACTCCAAACCTAAATGGTGGAATCAAAACAAAAATGTTGTCAATGACAGAGTAGTTGATGCCTCTCACATTAATTCTAAACCCAAAGCATTCAATCTAACCTATGACATGTGTTGGTCGTATTTCCTGTTTTGGCAATTTCCCTGGTTCCTTGTCCTGTTCTCTGTTTTTTGGTGTGCTCATTTCAGCTATCTCTCATTCCTTGTGCCTTACCTCTGCCATGTTTTCAGGTTTTCAAGTCTAAAACTTTCTCAAATTGTAAAAACCCTGAAAACCCTAGGCTATCCAAGTGTTAAACGATGAATTTCATTAAACCCTAAGTCATGTCATTCTATTTTGAAGTTACTTTTTCCATTCACTTAAGGCATGTGTTTTAATTTAAGTCGCCTTGTCGCGTTACCCAGAATGAATATTCCATTTGTCTTCCCAACTTTGCATTTTCCTTGTGTCACGTGGTCTCGTTCAAAATCAGAATATTCCTTTGGCCTTCTGAGACTTAGCGATTCTTTTCATGTTGGGTAGTCGCGAGATGGTTATGTTATAAGGCTTTATAAGGATGGGACCCACTGCTTAGTCGGGTGATCGCGGGAGATTTTTAACAGTCATGAAAATGTCTTCAGACTTTGCGATTGCTTCATGTTGTGTTGTCGCCAAATCAAGCTAAAGCTAACAGTTAAGTCAGGCCTTCAGTCGCGTGGTCTCGAAATAGAACGGCGGTTAAGGGATTTTGACTGAGACTTCGCGACTAGCCGTCTGTGGTTTGCAGAAAAGTGTAGTCGGGATGTCGCCAAAGCAAGATGATGAATCAGTTCTCCAGTATGTAGTAAGTGAACAAATGATCAAGTGACATGTGTCATAAGGTGAATGGATGAGAGAAGATTATCGCATGGTCGCCAGAAGGAGAAAGTGGATTCAGCGACTTCGAGACTAAGGTACTTTGCCTTCTGTCGCGATGTTTAGAAATAATTTAAGGGTATGTGCAAACATCTAATGATTAAGCGATGGCCGTAGGATGAAGAGATCAAAGGATCCAATGGTGTTGGTGAAGTCTGAGAAGAAAAGTTCCCCAGGGGAAAAGACCTCCCGACTTGCCAATAAAGGTATGTCGTGCAGTCGTCAGAAGTGAAAAGGGGTGCTTATAACCTATTAAGGTAAATTTAAATGCTCAAGGATTGTATCTCTAGAATGGGTGGATAAGCATTGTCACATAGTCTTGAAATGGAATAAAAACATTTGGCGACAGGGAGATAACTGTGAAGGTTAAACATAATGGCAAGTCGCAAGGTCTCGAAAAGAAAGATGAGTTAGTCTTAACTTCGTGCGACTATGATTTCAGTTGTGTCACCTGGTCGCCAGATTGTAACTTGGGTCAGCCAAGGTTATGAAAGCACATTGTCGCCAAGTCTTGAGATGGAACCTTGGTTAAAAATAGAAACCCGTGACAAAGAGACTTAATGCAGTCGCGCAGTCACCTGATTACAAGATCTAAAAAATGGCGGTAGTTTTTTGATGTGACAATGTGAATCGCTTGGCAACCAATCACAGGCTCGTATTTTGATCACTGTGTAAAAAGAGTAGCTGAGATGTAAGACAAATAATGAATCAAAATGTGACATGTCAACTCTTTTAAATGTTTTATGATTGCTCCAAGGATTCATATTTGAAAATTTGATTTCCTGTCAACCTCAGAAACTATGGCTAGGCTTTTGTTCAAGTTCACAGCATGTCAAATTTATGACATAACTGATGTATCCGAATTATGAGCTGTGTACTCTGAATGATGGCTATAAGGAGTTGATGATGCATTCATTTTCCTTCACCGTGTTTTCAGATTTTAGAGCCCAAGTTGCTAGGTTTTCAGAAGAGAAGTATTTTTCTCAGTTTGCAGTGTATCCAAAGTTGATCAGAGAGTTCTAAATTGCAGGAAATTGTGCACAGAATAGTCAGTTGATTTAAGAAATAGATTTTTTTCAATATTGGTTAGAAAAAGAGATTCAGACATTGCAAGGATGAGTGGAGCTATGAGTGTTGCTTCAATAAGTGGAGGGAGTGGAGAGGAACAGAAAGGAAAATCAAGTTTCTCTGATGAGTTTCTACGTCTCTTGCCTGGTTCAACACAAAATAAGCAGGCCGATGCTAATGTTCTCCTGGATGAGTACAAGAAAATTCAAGATGCTATGACCCCGGGCACAACAGGTTACTCCCTTTTCACCAATTGCTATAAAAAATCTGATAAGCCCATCCCAATATCAAACCCTTGGACATGTGGTCTGGCTAGGTTACTTGTTCCTGATGTTTTCTTAGATGTAGACCTATTTTTTGACCTATCCAATCACTATGATGCCCTTACAAAGACCATCAAAAGGGATGATGGCACAGCCCTACTAATATTAAATAGAAACTCATTCATGCAAGCCTTTGGCTTATTCAACACCATGTCTACTAAAATTGACATGACAAGGCAGGAGAAGAGGTATAGTTCCAAGCCTGGTATTGCAAAAGGCTTATTGCAGAAGCATATTTTAAAAGAATTGAAAAATTACTTAGGTCCTATGGTTGAGCCATATCCATATTATTATAAGGATCTACACTTCTACATTAAGTATAACACTTATGCCCTGTGTAGAGTGCTAGGAATAGATGGAGATGCAGAGAGAATCAATGTTGGCATCTTAATGATGGTATTAGACTTGCAAAAGGTGCATTCAAGCACCATCTATGATTACATACAACATATAATTGATGAAATGCATGAGGGTTTTGTTGCAACCCAGAAAATACTAAAGAATCCTAGGGAGAAGGAGCCTAAATTCTTGCATTACTCAGTCCTAATGCACCTTCTCTTATACTTCAATTTTGTAATCATGGATGTGCATAACTTATCTCCCCAGAGATTCTATCAGATAGCACCAAATCCTATCTAGTTTTGGGTCAGGGTTTGGAATTATACTTCTATGGATTGTGACTACTGTGCCTTCCATAATTGGATTGTATATCCAATTGTGCAGAGTTTGGGGACAAGCAGGACTAGAGTCCCATTGAAGATCATACAACTGCTCAGGCCCTGTGAGTATTCAGATAATTGGCCTGGAAATCATAATTGGGGTGATTTCTTCTTGGAAGACAATTTCACCATCATCAAGGTATATGGGTGTATTCACCCACCTCATTTGTTACCATATCATGTACCTGAAAGAGTAGCTACAATGGAATTCATTTGGCAGTTGATGCTAACAGATAATGAGCACTTTGCACCACACAAAAAGGGGACTATAACCCCTAGACAATTTAAAATTTCCAAATTTACAATTGGCAAGAATGTTATTAATGAAGTGGGTTAGTGGTTGGAGAAGTACAGAATGGGGGCAGCCCCTTATAGGTACATTGACCCAGAGGGCTTCATGGAAGGGGTTAGGAAACTATATACTCCTACCATCCCTAATACCAATGTTCATTGTGAATGCAT
>MU223176.1:1445008-1464678 GCA_018584345.1 Thuja plicata | reverse complement strand
TCTTGTGGTTGATATACCACCTCATTATGGCATGTTATTATCAAGAAAATGGAGTGCCTCAATGGGAGGAAGTATACAAAATGATTTGTCATATGCTACTTTCAATATTGCTAGAGAGAATGTCAGTGTTTTGAGAGAGAGCCGAACTCCCCACATGATAGAAAAATATGAGGATACTCATATTAATTGTTGCATTGACATAGACATGGAAAATTTTAGAATGCAACAGGATGATCATAAAAATCAAGAACCTGATTCTTTAAGTAAGGAATTAATCTTACAAGAAGATGGGATATGGAGAATGTACTTTGATGGTGCTTGCTCTAAAGAAGGATCAGGAGCAGGAGTATTATTGATATCCACATCAGGTACAACTTTTAAATACTCATTTCTGCTGGCTTTTCAGTGTACTAATAATACTGCAGAGTATGAGGCCTTATTTTTAGGACTTGAAATTGCTATCAAACATGGTATAAGATGTTTAAAGGTTTATGGTGACTCTAAGTTAGTGATAGCACAAGTCAGATCCAAATATGCTGTAAAAAATGACAGATTGAAAATGTACAAACATGTTATTTGGGATCAGCTTGATATGTTTGATGCTTTTAATATAACTTGGTTGGAAAGGTCAAAGAATATTATGGCTGATTTTCTAGCAAATGTTGCTTTGAAAAATGATGATTTGACCTTACATGGAGTATCAATACTCAAAGTTAAAACAAGACCAGTTATTCCAGATAACATATATAATTGGCAAGTGTTCCAAGATGATCAAGATATTCTAAGGTTCATGCAATGTTTAGATCAGTATGAAAACCAGAGCATAGATTGCAGTTCCTTATTAGAATCATATAATGGAAAAGAATACATCTTTGGAAATGAAGTTGTTCAATTGAGTTCTAATCAGATTCCTAGGGGTTAGGGGTTTGGTTGAACTTGAAGCATTGTTTATTAGTAAACAAAATTATTCATCAAAAATAAGCAATGCCAACGTTGAGGATTTGGAAGAAGTCAATTTAGGATCACAAAACAGTCCTCAGATAGTTTATATAGGAAAAGGTCTAGACTCTCATGTAAGGATAAACCTGATCAAGTTATTAAGAAAATACAAGCATGTTTTTGCTTGGTCATATGAAGAATTAAAGGCATATAGAGAGTACCTTTTCCAACATGAAATTTCTCTGAAATCAGATGTCAAGCCATTTAGACAGAAATAAAGGCCCATTAACCCCTTGTTGGCTCCCAAAATGCAGTAGGAATTGATGAAACTCAAGGATGCTGGGATAATCCAACCTATTAGACATTCCACATGGGTATCAAATCTAGTGCCAGTTAGAAAGAAGAATGGTGACATCAGATTATGTGTTGATTTCAGAAATCTCAATATTGCTTCATTGAAAGATAATTACTCACTGCCTAATATGGAGGCAATGTTGCATAAGGTGACTGGTTGTGAATTAATGTCAATGATGGATGGTTTTTCAGGGTACAACCAAGTTTTAGTCAAGGAATCAGAGCAATATAAAACTACATTTACTACTCCGTGGGGAACATATGTTTATATCAGAATGCCTTTTGGTTTGATAAATGCAGGTGCAACTTTTCAGAGAGCCATGGATGTTGCTTTCAAATAATTTATTGATTTATTCATGGTTGTTTACCAAGATGACTTAACTGCATATTCTAAGAGGGCTAATGATCATTGTGATCATTTGGGTAAGATTTTTGGTAAAGCACTAGAATATGGTGTTTCATTAAACCCTAAGAAATGTCATTTTGCAGTTAAAGAGGGAAAATTTCTTGGACATATAGTGTCTAGAGAAGGGGTAAGAATAGATCCTGAGAGGGTGGAGGCAATTCAGGAGGTATTTTCTCTAAGAAACTTAAAAGGTGTGCAATCTTTCTTAGGAAAGATTAATTTTGTCAAGAGATTTGTAGTCAATTTTGCTGAAATTGTCAAGCCCATTGTAAAGTTGTTAAAAAGGGATACTAAGTTTGTTTGGAATGATGAGGCTCAGCAAGCTTTTGAAAGGATAAAGAAGGTAGTGCAGGAAACTCTAGTGTTGAAATCTTCAGATTACACTAAGCCTTTTTCCCTATTTTCATTTGCATCATTTCATACAATTGCTGCAATTTTGCTTCAGAAAGATGAGCAAGGATTTGAACATCCCATAGCCTTTTATAGTAAATCCTTGCAAGCTGCAGAACTTAACTATGAAATAATGGAAAAGCAGGCTTATGCATTGGAAAAGGTTGTGAAGTATTTTAGGCCTTATTTGGTGTGTGCCAAGGTGTAGGCCTATGTTCCACATTTAGCAGTTAAAGATATTCTTACCCAGTCAGAGGTTACTGGTAAGAGGTGCAAGTGGATTACAAGGATTCAAGAGTTCAATCTGGAAATCAATATTACCAAATTGGTAAGAGGTCAAGGCTTGGAAAAACTTATGACAAAGGAGAACCTAGATTTAGTACGATCAAATCAAATAGAGGCACATGATCAAGCCATTACTAGTATAGAGAGACAACCATATTACACTGATATTTTTTTCTTCCTCAAAAACTCTAAATGTCCTGATTATTTGTCTGATAATAAAAAGAGAAGTTTGAAATTGCAAGCTCAAAGGTATGTTTTGATTCAAGGAGATTTGTTTTGGAAAGATAAGAATGGTGTTCTATTGCTATGTCTAGACAAATATCAAGCTGAGAAAGTCCTAATTGAGATGCATGAAGGAGAATGTGGAGGTCATTTCTCTGCTAAGACCACTGCCCATAAAATTTTAAGGGCAGGATATTATTGACCTACTTTGTTCAAGGATACCTATGCACATGTTAGGAAATGTGAACCATGTCAGAGGTTCTCCAATAAGTTGAAATTTGTAGGTGCTCTGTTACTCAACCCAGTGAGTACTGAGGCTCCTTTTGCTGTATGGGGCATTGATTTTATTGGTGAATTTCAAGAAAAGTCTAGTGCAGGGCACAGTTGGATTTTAGTTGCCACAGATTACTTTACTAAATGGATCAAGGCTATTCCCATAAGGAAAGCAACTAGTAAGGTGGTTACTAAATTTTTGTTAGAAAACATTCTGACCAGATTTGGAGTGCCTAGTAAATTAATAATGGATAATGCTGTGAGTTTCAGATTAGAAGAAATGACAAGTTTCTGTGAGCAGTATGGGATTACAATATCATATTCATCCCCTTATCATCCACAGGCCAATGGACAAGCTGAGTCTAGCAATAAAAGCATATTGAAAATATTGAAGAGAACTCTGGAACAAAACAAAAGGACTTGGCACAAAAAATTGAGATTAGCTCTTTGGGCTGACATGATAACACTTAAGAAGGCAACGGGTCAATCTCCTTTTGAGTTGGTGTATGGTTTACAAGTGAGATTGCCTATTAACAATTTATTTCCCATTTGCCAATACATATAAGAGGAAAATTTAGATGTCTCTGACAATATGCAAAACAAAATGATGCAGCTGAATGAATTGGATGAAGTGAGGAGAAATAGTCAGAGGGAAAATGTGAAGCTACAGCAAAAAATGAAATATCCTTTTGATAGGAGGGCTACTAAGAGAAAGTTCCAAATTGATGATTTAGTCCTCCAATGGAATGCAAGGGTAGAGGATAAAGGCAAGCATAAGAAGTTTGAGTCTTTATGGCTAGGACCGTTTGTTATTGCAGAAAAATTTGGCAAAGACTCATATTTGTTGAAGAATATTGAAGGAGATCTCTTTGAGTTGCCTATGCATGGGCAGTTCTTGAAGCCTTTCTTCGAGTAAAGGTTCAAGGTGCACATGTAAGTCTGTATTATATTCTCCTTTCCTTGTCCCTTATTTGTAAATTTTGTACATATTCCCCTTTCTGCTTTAGGGTTTTGCTTCGTTGAAGGTGGTCTGCAACCAAAGATTCTGTGGTTCTTTGTCATAAACTTCGTTTAGCCAATCCACATCAGAGCCACTATTGGTTGTATTTCCTATTTTTGTAGTTTCCCTGGTTCCTTGTCCTATTCTCTATTTTCTGGTGTGCTCAATTCAGCTATCTCTCATTTCTTGTGCCTTACCTCTGCCATGTTTTCAGGTTTTCAAGTCTAAACCTTGCTCAAATTGTAAAAACCCTGAAAACCCTAGGCTATCCAAGTGTTAAACGATGAATTTCATTAAACCCTAAGTCATGTCATTCTATTTTGAAGTTACTTTTTCCATTCACTTAAGGCATGTGTTTTAATTTAAGTCTCCTCGTCGCGTTACCTAGAATGAATATTTCATTTGTCTTCCTGACTTTGGATTTTCCTTGTGTCACGTTGTCTCGTTCAAAATCAGAATATTCCTTTGGCCTTCTGAGACTTAGTGATTATTTTCATGTTGGGTAGTCGCGAGATGGTTATGTTATAAGGCTTTATAAGGATGGGACCCACTGCTTAGTTGGGTGATCGTGGGAGATTTTTAACAGTCATGAAAATGTCTTCAGACTTCGCGATTGCTTCATGTCGCGTTGTCACCAAATCAAGCCAAAGATAATAGTTAAGTCAGGCCTTCAGTCACGTGGTCTCAAAATAGAACGGCGGTTAAGGGATTTTGACCGAGACTTTGCGACTAGCCATCTGTGGTTTGTAGCAAAGTGTAGTCAAGATGTTGCCAGCGCAAGATGATGACTCAGTTCTCCAGTATGCAGTAAGTGAACAAATGATCAAGTGACATGTGTCATAAGGAAAATGGATGAGAGAAGATTATCGCATGGTCACCAGAAGGAGAAAGTGGATTCAATGACTTCGAGACTAAGGTACTTTGCCTTCTGTCGTGATGTCTGTAAATAATTTAAGGGTATGTGCAAACATCTGGCGATTAAGTGACGGTTGTAGGATGAAGAGATCAAAGGATCCAACGGTGGTCGTGAATTCTGAGAAGAAAAGTGCCCCAGGGGAAAATACCTCCCGACTTGGTGATAAAGGTATGTCGCGCAGTTGTTAGAAGTGAAAAGGGGCACTTATAACCTCTTAAGGTAAATTTAAATGCCCAGAGCTTGTATCTCTTGACTGGGTGAATAAGCATTGTCACATAGTCTTGAAACAGAATAAAAGCATTTGGCGACAGGGAGATAACTGTGAAGGTTAAGCATAACGGCAAGTCGCAAGGTCTCGAAAAGAAAGATGAGTTAGTCTTAACTCCGCGCGACTATGATTTCAGTTGTGTTGCCTGGTGGCCAGATTGTAACTTGGGTCTACCAAGGTTATGAAAGCACATTATCGCCACATCTTGAGATGGAACCATTGTTAATAATAGAAACCCATGACAAAGAGACTTAATGCAGTCGCGTAGTCACCTGATTACAAGATCTAAAAAATGGTGGTAGTTTTTTGATGTGACAATGTGAATCACTCGACAACCAATCACAGGCTCGTATTTTGATCACTGTGTAAAAACAGTAGCTGAGATGTAAGACAGATAACGAATCAGAATGTGACATGTTAGCTCTTTTAAATATTTTATGATTTCTCTGAGGATTCATATTTGAAAATTTGATTTCCTGTCAACCTCAAAAACTACGGCTAGGTTTTTGTTCAAGTTCACAGCATGTCAAATTTATGACAGAACTGATGTTTTTGAATTATGAGCTGTGTACTCTGAATGATGGCTATAAGGAGTTGATGATGCATTCATTTTCCTTCACCATGTTTTCAGATTTCAGAGCCCAAGTTGCTAGGTTTTCAGAAGAGAAGTATTTTGCTCAGTTTGCAGTGTATCCAAAGTTGATCAGAGAGTTCTAAATTGCAGGAAATTATGCACAGAACAGTCAGTTGATTTCAGAAATAGATATGTTTCAATATCAATTAGAAAAAGAGATTCAGACATTGCAAGGATGAGCGGATCTATGAGTGTTGCTTCAAAAAGTGGAGGGAGTGGAGAGGAACATAAAGGAAAAGCAAGTTTCTCTGATGAGTTTCTACATCTCCTGCCTGGCTCAACGCAAAATAAGAAGGCCGATGCTAATGTTCTCCTTGATGAGTACAAGAACATTCAAGATGCTATGACCCCAGGCACAACAGGTTACTCCCTTTTCACCTATTTCTATAAAAAATCTGATAATCCCATCCCAGTATCAAACCCTTGCACATGTGGTCTGGCTAGGTTACTTGTTCCTGATGTTTTCTTAGATGTAGACCTATTTCTTGACCTAGCCAATCACTATGATGCCCTGAAAAAGACCATCAAAAGGGATGATGGCATAGCCCTGCTAATATTAAATAGAAACTCATTCATGCAAGCCTTTGGCTTATTCAACACCATGCCTACTAAAATTGACATGACAAGGCAGGAGAAGAGGTATAGTTCCAAGCCTGGTATTGCAAAAGGCTTATTGCAGCAGCATATGTTAAAAGAATTGAAAAATTACTTAGGTCCTATGGTTGAGCCATATCCATATTATTATAAGGATCTACACTTCTACATTAAGTATAATTCTTATGCCCTATGTAGAGTGCTAGGGATAGATGGAGATGCAGAGAGAATCAATGCTGTCATCTTAATGATGGTATTAGACTTGCAAGAGGTGCATTCAAGCACCATCTATGATTACATATAGCATATAATTGATGAAATGCATGAGGGTTTTGTTGCAACCTAGAAAAGGCTAAAGAATCCCAAGGAGAAGGAGCCTAAATTCTTGCATTACTCAGTCCTAATGCACCTTCTCTTATACTTCAATTTTGTAATCATGGATGTGCATAACTTATCTCCCCTGAGATTCTATCAGATAGCACCAAATCCTATCCAATTTTGGGTGAGGGTTTGGAATTATACTTCTAGGGATTGTGACTATTGTGCCTTCCAGAATTGGATTGTATATCCAATTGTGCAGAGTTTGGGGACAAGCAGGACTAGAGTCCCATTGAAGATCATACAAATTCTCAGGCCCTGTGAGTATTCAGATAATTGGCCTGGAAATCATAACTGGGGTGATTTCTTCTTGGAGGAGAATTTCACCATCATCAGGGTATATGGGTGTATTCACCCACCTCATCTGTTACCATATCATGTGCCTACAAGAGTAGCTATAATGGAATTCATTTGGCAATTGATGCTAACAGATAATGAGCACTTTGCACCGCACAAAAAGGGGACTGAAACCCCTAGACAATTTAAAATTTCCAACTTTACAATTGGCAAGAATGCTATTGATGAAGTGGGTCAGTGGTTGGAGAAGTACAGAATGGGGGTAGCCCCTTATAGGTACATTGACCCAGAGGGCTTCATGGAAGGGGTTAGGAAACTGTATACTCCTACCATCCCTAATACCAATGTTCATTGTGAATGCATAGAAGAAGATTCAACAAGAAACATCTTGGATGAAGATGACATTCATATGAGAAGACGGAGAATCCAGGAGTTGCTAAAGCTGAAGACACAGATAAAAAGAAATGGGTTGTCCTTTGGGGGTTTTTACCCTGATCTCCCATATTTTGATAGGATTAAGGCCATGATAGATAACTACTATGTGCTTGTAGAGAAATTGGATACCGTCCTTGACAAGAAAGGTGCTCAGTCACCTGAGCACTCAGAATCAGAGTATGATAGTGGAAATGATAGTGATTATGCACGTCCTCCCATGCATCCTTCACCACAACAAGCCTTAGAGCGAGAAATGGCTGAGATTCCACAGTTGCAGGGAGCAAAAGGACACATTATAGATTTGACAGTTGCCACTCAGCCTGATGATGTAGAGGAGCCTGCTGCAAAAAGGCAGAAATTGGAATTAGGGCAGCCTTCAGTGGAAGGACAAAGTAAAAAAAAGGATAAGGCTAAGGCCTTACTACCTGGGACTAGTGTATATGATCATAACCTGCGAAAAACAATCAGGGAAGGCAAGAATCAATAGCCTGACCTAGAAGATGAAGTTGAGGTACCACCCAGGGCCTATGTAGATGAAATATTGCTTAATCAGCAAAAATTCCTAGATGATGACAGCTTTATAAAAACAGAGGAGTTTAAAGACTTCCTAAGATGGCACAAAATAGAGAAAATCAGATCCCAGTTAACTGTGGATGGAAAAGAAACAATTAAAAATGAAGCCTTAGTGGCCTTACAAAATTATGATCCCGAGAATGAGGATATCTCGCTTGAGGATGCCAAGAAGATGGTGCTGGGAAGTGGGATATTGTTGGCTGAAGGATGGGATTTGGCATCTTCTTTCATTATAGATCAAATCAGAAAGCAGCCAGACCTTAAAATGGCTAGTGAGGTCCAGGTTGGGGACATGATAAAAGGATTTGGGTATAGCCCAAATTCTCAGGCCTTTGCAATTTTGAGTTTAATCCCAAAAGACCAGAAGCCCCAGTTAGTGAATATTCAGGAAAGTATGGTGGGAAATCAGATGGTGTGGTCTTTACAAAATACAGGGGACTTAGAAATCTCCCAAATCATGACACACTGGGCTTAATTGAATGAGGACAAGACAAAACAATTGTCTCAAAGGTATACTACTCTGTTGGAAGAAACAAGTGCACTATCTAAGGACAGAGACATGTGCCACATACAACTATACCAGAGGGATCAGTTGATCAAGACATTGATAGATGAATTGGAGGCGAAGCCTGAGGTAGTGTATGTGCCTGCACAACCACCACCAATGCAGATTGAAGATAAGCCTAGATCAGAAGAGGTTGTGGAACAAAAGGTGGATGAAGAAAAAGGAAATGCAATTGCTTTGAGGGCATTGAAAGTCATACTACAACATAGAATTGAGATTCTAAAAGACAAAGCTGATGTTGTAGTCAATACATATAATAAGTTGCTAGCTTTGCATATTGAGGTAATGGGATACCTTGCCATTCTTAACCCTTACTTCACTAAGTGGTCTGCTAGGGAAAATTTGTTTGAGAAGTTGTCATCTTTACAGGCCATAAGACCAGATTTTCCTCCAATAGTCATAGAAGTTGAAGATGAGATCAAAAGAGTTAACATTGCTCTCTCATTCTTCAAAGGAAAATTGAACTAGATAGAGGTTAAATTGAGCCTCTTTTCAAATGATTTAAATAGGTTTATTCCTTCCTTAAGAGGAGAATATGACCAAGTAAAGTCTATAGATGCTTGGAAGAGTGATTTTGACACCAAGATGCCTGGTGAAGAGGCTTTTCTTTTGGGAACTAAGGTTGATATAGAGGGATTCAATAAGATATTGGATGAAGCCTTTAAAGCAGAGACTGATATCAACAAGTTCCTACTTGATGTCAAGAATATGACTGATGCAAGATGGGACAGGCAAAAGGTGCAGGTATAGAGTACTTAGGACTTCAAGTGGCCATCTGATAATGAAGTAAAAGCTTTGGAAGTCATGACCACACCAAAGAAAAAGAAGCCTGTCGTAGAAGAAGAAATTTTGGACGATGAGTAAGGTGAACACTTGGCACTACACTCTTCAAAGACAAGAGGGACAGTTATTACAAAAGGAGAATGTAGGTGAATAGGCAAGCACAACTATCTAGACTCAACATAAATACTACCAGCTACCATCTACAAATCTGATTGCAGTCGCCAGATTGGGAGAAGAACAAGAAATATTTGTTTATACCTTTTTGACTCAGTCCTTTCACCACTTCTTCTCTCTTTTTATTTTGTCTCTCTTGTAACTTTAGGGTTAGGTTTTCTTTCGCCATCCGAAGCTTGTTGCATCCTTAAGGGATTCCAAGATGGTCTAAAACCTATATATAGCAAAAGAGTTGTAATTGTTAAGGGTCGTTGATGTTGGAACATTTTGGAAAGGAGATAATATACTGCAGAGTTCAGATATTTTGGGTCTCTATCTATCTTTTGAAGCTGTATAATCTTTCATGTATGGAAAGCTGGATCATATAAATAATATACAGTGCAATTTTACTCTTCTCCATTGCTGTCTCTTTATTCTTTGTGTATGCTCTTCTATGCTAAGTTTACAAGGTATTCTGAAACATTCTGGTTATTAGGTAACTATTTGATTACTTGCAAGTTTCTTTTAAGGAAAGAACTAAGTTTTGTAAATAGTTTTAGGGAGTTGTAAGGCAGTTTACTGTATTTTGTTTCTATGATATCTTCACTTATTTGACTCTATAGCCTAAAGGATAGGCACTGGTTCAGAAAATTGTCTGATAATCCATCTTTGTCTAAGTTATTCCAAGTTATCAAAACCAATTCAATAAAAATACTTTGTTACTAAGAAGAAACAAACTGAACTTGTTAAGGACCTATGTCAGCAGGACTGTGTCCATTATAGTGATTCCTTGGAGAGTGAGTCATTAGGTTATCCCTCCTATTGTAAAAGGAAGAAGGATGAAAATCCTTGTATCACTGATTCTTGTTATGCTTACAACTATGCTTTGTATGGTTATATCTTGCATCTGATTATGCCTGGTTATTTTCAAGGTGATTCATGAGTTGGTTTAACAAAAGATACATAGAAAATCAGTGTCCACATCAATACATACTGTGTAAACAACAATCATAAAAGGTAAAACCTGCTTGAGTATATGTGGAGCTTAAAAATGAAGAAGGACCTTATCCAGTCCTTAGCAATTAGGATTTTCTTGTCTCTAAATCAGTATTAAAAGGCATGGTGTTCAAGTAGTCATTTCAAGCACTGTGATTCATACAAGAAAAATCCCTAACAACATGCAAGCAAGCAAAGAGGCTAAAATAACACCTCCCGTCTCCAAAGCAAATAATGACAATGACAAGAAATGAACATGGAATTCAAAACCCCAAGGAACATTTACTCCTTTAGGGGAACCTATTGAGACCATCTTAAAAACATTAGTGGATAAAAAAGTTCTTACAATTCTCGATTCTAAACTGTGGGAACTGATGGTTAAACCCAGATGGTGGGATGATAACTTCTATTGTGTCTTCCACAAAAAAAGGGGACACAAGACAAATAATTGTCTCAAGCTAAAACATGTCATCCAAGACCTCATTGAAGGAGGTAAGATCAAGGTGGATGGACACACTATGAATGAAGATCACATAGCATTTAATAAACCATTTCCTAATTACAATCAAGGGGAAACATCTAGGGAAAGGTAATGAGATAAACTACACCTATTCCAAGAGTGACAATGTGATCAATATGCTCAATCTTAAAACTGAATCCATCAACATGATCACAATTAAAGGAGCCTCATCCTCCACAAACACTATAACCCCGAGCCAAGCACAAGTTACAATCAAAGGACCTCTAAAACCAACATCAACACCCAAGGTTCCTATTGTAACTATTCCTAAACTAGCAGCAAAACACGTGGTCACTATCCCTAGACAAAAAATATGACTTGGTAGACCAATTGCAAAGAACCACTGCCAAAATTTCCATCTTCAAATTTCTCAAGATATCCATGGTGCATAGAGAGATCCTAGAACAAGCTCTACATGCTTCTAATGTTCCAAAGGATATAGATATAGACAAATTCCAAGCGATGGTCAATCATATCTCAGCACCACACTACCTCTCCTTTTCCAAGGAGGATGACAAGTCATTGACCCATCCACACAATCAACCCCTCCATATTGAAGTTCTTATTCATAGATCCCATATTAGATGCATATTGATAGATGGAGGTGCTGGATTGAATATCTATACACTGGATTTAGTCAGGAGGCTAGGCCTCTTAGAGAAAACAATTGACTCTAGAAATAAGATAACCATCAAAGCTTATGATGAGGAAGAAAGATCCTCCAGAGGTATTATTTGTCTACCCATCAGAGTTGGGCTGATTGAAAGGGATGTCATATGTAAAGTTCCAGATCTACCACTAGCCTACAACATTCTACTAGGGAGACCATGGACTCATGAGATGCAAGCTATACCATCTACTTATCACCAATGCATCAAGTTCCCACATAATGGGATAGAGGTGATAATTCCTGTGGATGCCAATTACACTTGAAACAATATCAAAGCAGGTAGCATTATCCCACACAAAAAAGAGGCTATGGATGCAGTTGCTCCTGAAACTACCAAGGACATGGTTATGAAGGGTTTTAGCAAAACATTGAAACTTCAAGAAACAGGTATGGGAGTGTACAAGTTGGACCTGACTCCCTCAATGACAGAGCTTCCAATATCACCAAGATCCTATGGAAAACCTTCATCAACATTCACACCTCTCACAGTCCAGGAGCCAGAAGTGCACAAGGCCACTGGCATGATAAAGGTGTTCACATCTTCTTCAGATAACACAGAAGAACATGTAGCCTTGAAATGGATTTACAAAGGAGAACCAGTGGATTCTGAGGTCAAACATGTAAAGATATCCCTAGAATAGTATGGAAAGGGATATGATTTCCTCAAAAAAATGGGTTACAAAGGAAAAGGACCTCTGAATGACACAAGATGAGGGATCATTGAACCCATACCCATGGTGTTCCGCCTCAATAGAGATAAAACAGGACTGGGCTTTAATACTCAATCCAACAAACCTAATTCAAAGCAGAGTCCACCTTCTGAAGTAGAAAGTGATAAAATAGATGACATAGCATTAGAACCATGGCCTTATGAGAGATTACTACATATTGGTATAGAGAATCTTGAATATCAAGGAGAACGCTACATACCTAGTTTTGAGGTACCACAAGATCTTCACACTCCTTTTCTAGAACAACCACCCATTCAAGAGGTAGGAGACACCATAGCTACAATCACTCAAGAGGAACCCCGGCCACAGAGTTTACATCCTAACTGTGGGAAATTGGTCACAATTTCACATGTTCTAGATCTACCTCACTTTGATCTACAAGAACCTAATCGAGTCCATCCAATAAACATTACTAAATATTTGGATAGATCTAATGATGATGTCATAGACTCTCATGACTATGAGTGGGATCAGCTATCTATTGCCTCCAAGGAAATTGGGATAGATACAATTCACATGTTTGCAGCTTCCTCAGCTCCTAGTAGATGACCAAACACTACTTTCAATGACACTAATCCTCCTGAAGCAGAAGAAGAGTTCCTTCCTCCAATCATTGATGAAGACACTGGTGAATACATAACTCTAGAAGAATTTCATAGGCTACAAGAAAGAAGCCTCCTTTTACAAAGGGATGATGATGAGGTATCTACTGACGAGTCACTAGAGTTTGGTCCATATATAATTGACAATGACCCTTTTAACAATGATCTTACTCTTATTGATCTAAACATCATAGATATTAACTTAATAGATCATGTCATGTCGGTTAACAATTTTGATGCTAACGCGATGTTGTCCTTCTCAGAATCTGACTCCCTAACATTGGTACTTCCAGACCTAATTGACTGGACTGAAACAGATCCCACTCCTATCCTCAACTTTCCCAATAACCACTCCCTAGCTTGTTACCTTAATGATTGTGAACCTTGCCCTTCTTCCACCAATGCAAGGAGCGAGAACATGTCACAGGAGGATATCAAGTTTCTTAGTCACAAATTGAAAAATAAAAATAAAAAAATGGACTAATGGTGAAAAACACTCTATGGTAGTATTAGATCCCAAAATAGTAAAGAAAAAAGATGTATCCAATGGTGAGAACCTCTCAGAGGTGCCAAAGGATGAGACTCTTGATATCCTCCCTGAGCACTTTTAGGAAAGATCTTCAGTATTGATTGAACCAACACAGCTAGTAAGCTTGGGCACTATTGAAGAACCCCAGATAGTTCATCTTGCACAATCTTTATCCGAAGAAGAGAAGGTACAGTTCACAGAGTTCTTGAAGGAGGAAAAGATCAAATTTGCATGGTCTTACACTAATATGCCAGGGTTAGATCCTAATCTAATCATGCATCACTTATCTATAGCTCCTAGGATCAAGCCTGTGAAATAAAAACTCAGAAAAATGCATCCTCATGTGGCATTATTGGTGAAAGCAGAATTGGAAAAGTTGTTAAAAGATGGATTTATTCGAGTCATTGCCTATACAGCATGGATCTCCAATGTGGTCCCTGTTTCTAAATCTGATAAATCTATTAGGATCTGCACGGACTTCAAAGACCTCAACAAAGCATGTCTAAAAGATTATTTCCCTCTACCAAATATTGACATGATCATAGACCTTACTACAGGCTACAAGATGTATTCATTAATGGATGGATTCTCGGGTTATAATCAAATCAAGATCACCCCTGAGGATCAAGAGAAAACTGCATTTACATGTGCATGGGGCACATTTTTCTAGAACATCATGCCATTTGGGCTAAAGAATTCTGGTGCAACATATCAGAGAGCTATGACAACAATATTCCATGACATGATGCACAAAAACATGGAGGACTATTTTGATGACACACTAGGTAAATCCAAAGAAAGAGGTACTCATATTACTGATTTAAGAAAGATATTGGATCAAATGGAACAATTCCAACTTAGGCTCAATCCAAAGAAATGTGCCTTTGGGGTCCAATCAGGCAACTCCTAGGATTCATAGTATCAGCAAAGGGAATCGAGGTAGATCCAGTGAAGGTAAAAGCTATTCTCAAGATGACTCCTCCATGTAATATCAGTCAAATGAGGACACTACAAGGGAGACTCCAATCTATCAGGAGATTCATGTCCCAACTTGCAGATAAGGCACAACCCTTTACTAAGCTACTACATAAAGGGGTTGCGCTCAACTGGGATGAACATTATGAAGCCAACTTCAGAGAATTGAAGGAGTACCTGGCTGCTCCACCTATTCTTATGGATCCTATTCATGGAAAGCCCTTACTCCTATACATTTTAGCTACAACTACATCCCTAGGAGTATTGCTAGCACAAGAGGATGAAACAAAGAAAGAGCGACCTATCTACTACATTAGTAGAACTCTAGTCACTTATGAGCTCAATTATAGCATTATTGAGAAATCATGCTTAGCAGTCATCTTCGCATCACAAAAATTGAGACACTACATGCTCTCTCATACAGTCAAGCTCATTGCTAAGATTGATCCTCTAAAGTATCTTTTGAGTAGAACAACATTAACAGGCCATCTGGAAAAATGGGTCCTCATTCTAAGTGAGTTTGACATTGAATATGTCGAACAGAGAGCTATCAAAGGATAGGTACTTGCAAATCAATTGGCTAATTCACCACTTCAAGATGATGAACCATTACTAATTTAATTCCCTGATGAAACAATTATGCATCTCACTAAACATCCATGGAAGATTTACTTTGACAGTTTATTTACTCAACAAGGACCTGGAGTAGGGGTCCTCTTCATAACTCCACAAGGATACAAAATTCCCAAATCTTACAAATTGATGTTTCCATGCACCAAAAATATCTCAGAATATGAAGCATTGGTCAATGGCCTCAAGCTAGCTATGGAATGGAAGATCATTGAGTTACATGTGTATGGTGACTCCCAACTAATTATCAATCAAATCAATGGGGAGTATCAAACAAAAGATGAAAAATTGATGCCCTACAAGCAACTAGTTGATGATCTGAAGAAGTACTTTGTCTTCATCACCTTCTAGTAGATACCAAGATTAGAGAACAAAGTTGCAGATGCTATGGCTACCCTGACATCCATGTTACAACTAGAGGAACATCAATTCCACTGTGACTTCTTGGTGGAAGAAATATCCTATCCTACCTTTTCTAATCCTAAATACCAGGTAATATATGCCTTAAATACCCTAGATCAATCTCGATATGCCAATATCATTGCTTATCTTTCTGACCAAACCGTTCCCACCAATCTATCTAGAAATGAAAAAAGATCCCTGATTAGGACAGCATCATGTTACGTCCTCATAACTAACAACCTATATTGACGTAGTCTCGACAGAACACTCCTTTGGTGTTTAGAACTAGAAGAGTCTGATCTAGCATTAAAAGATGTCCATGAAGGTGTATGTGGATCACACTCAAACAATTTTTCATTAGCTAAGAAACTGCTCAGAGTAGGCTATTATTGGCGCACCATGGAGAAGGATGCTATTCAATTTTCAAAAGCATGTCTTAAATGCCAGACACATGGAAACCTTATTCATGCTCCTGCTAGAGAACTCATACCTTTTATAACACATTGGCCACTTCAGCAATGGGCCTTTGACTTGGTTGGACAAATATATCCCAACTCTTCAAATGGACACAAGTTCATCATTACGGCCACTGAGTATTTCATGAAGTGGGTCAAGGCCATGCCGCTAATCAAAGCCATTGGCAAACAGGTGGCTATGTTCATTCTGAACTACATTATTTTTAGATATGGGATACCCTCTTCAATTGTGATAGACAATGGGGGCCAATTTAAAAATCAAGACATTGATGACCTCTGTGAACAGTTTCATATTACTCAACATTGCTCCTTGGTCTATTATCCTCAAGGCAATGGACAAGATGAGGTATCAAAAAAAAACATACTCAAAATTCTACACAGGGCTGTGAGAAAGTCTGGCTGAGACTGGCATCTACAACTAAATCCGACACTATGGGCATATAGAACAAGCATCCAAACACCAACTGGAGTCATGCCATTTTCTCTAGTCTATGGCACTAAAGAAGTACTATCTATTGAGGTTGAAATTCCATCTTTACGGATATCTTTACAAGGATTGGTTACTAATGAGAAGTACCACATTGATCGGATAAATTCTCTAGACCTCCTAGATGAGCACAGGCAACAAGCGGTTGATCACCTCAAAGTGTACCAATCAATAATGTCCAAAGGTTACAACAAGAAGGTTAAGCCACATAAATTTGAAGTAGGATATCTCGTCCTCAAGGAGAATCCTAAGAACCAACCTAACAAAGAGCAGAAAGAAAAGTTTGAACCTAACTGGCTGGGATCTTATGTTATCACTGCTACTTTCAGGACTAGAGCTTATCAATTGGCTACACCCGAGGGAGATGTTCCTCCAGATCCTATCAACACTCTACATTTGAAGTGGTTCTACGCTTAATGTCCAGCTAGCAGAGCCTGTACAACAAATAGTTTTCACAAAATACCAAAAGCAATTAGAAAATTGATCCTGAAGAAATCCAAAAAAAGTGGAAAAGGTCCTACAAAAAGGGTATCCTTGGTGAAAACCTGGTAAACAGGTGCCTTGCTACTACAAAAACATTCAAAAAAGCAAAAATAACAAAAAAATTGAAAAAGAGAAAAGTGCCTTGATGAGCACCTGGTAAAATAGGCATCTTGGTAGCAAAAAGAAAGAAAAGAATCTTGCCAAGTGGTGAAAACCTAGCAATGAGGCATCACTTGTGTTCTGCACTCCATCTATCAATGCACTACTGATACTAGGCCTTCATAATTTTTCCTATGCTCATACGCTGACTTCATCTTCCTAAATGACTATCTTGTCCTCGCTTGGGATTTGTCTATCTTTACGTCTTAGGGATAAGTCATTTTGCACTGGGGGCATCTTTGATGGCATAGTCAGTTGTGGTTGCTAAGTTTCTCTAGGCTGGTTTGCCTCACGAACACACTATTTCTTAACACATGCAAAACAATGTCACATTCTAAATCCAAGGTGTCTTTTTAATGATATGGGACATAACATTGACATTCACTAGCATTCCTACAAAGCTGTATTGGATCACAAACATGAACAGATTATCCTATCAAGGCATAGACATGGAACACCATATTTCTTATGTTCTAAATTTCTGATTGATGAAACTCTACTGTGTTTGACGGATGAATGAACAAGTAATACTTAAACACACAGTTTTCTCATGGTTTTATTATGATTCTTTTATATCCTGATGATGTTTTCAACTAGGGGCATCTAAGTAAATATGAATTTTTATCTAATTGATTCTCAATTGATGATTTGTTATGTCTTCTTAGTTACTTAATGACGTTTGCGCAAAGACAAAGAGTCACAAGGATTGGGGGCATAATATTTTCTTGATTTTCTACATATGGTGATTGTTTCATATGATCCTACAAATTTCACCTAACTTGGATGTTTATGATAAGAGCTGCTACTATGGGTAGATAGCCGCATATATCACGATCTTTGTTATGTGTAAACTACGATGAGTTTGACACAATTTCCTTGTCTATTTTTTGATCCAGATTCTCCTTAAGGTATATGAATCATAATGTACCCAAGGATATGAATTTTCAAGGTCATTGTGGGTCCAATATCTTGCCTTAATTAGAATCTGGTATATTAAAAGGAAGGTGACTATTTTTGTTATCCTGGCTTCTATGCCTTGATACCTAAGTCTGTTTCTGACATTTCAATAAAACATAGTATTCATACTTTCATAATATCAGTGGATATTAGTGATGGTTGTACTATCAGATGGTATATGTTCCAAAACTTCCCAATGATGATAAAAATGTGCAATATTTTCTAAATCAGTGACAAAGTCCTACGAGTCTACATATAGCTGCATTTAGAGTTTCCTTGATGTATTTGTCAATAGCAGTAATAACATAAGGAATTTTTAAACTCAAAAATGGCTTCTATCTTCTTATAAATCCAAGTTAATTATATAATCAATGATTCTCAAAATCTCTGATCTATTGGGAACAAAATTGAACTCACATTTTCATGTAATAA
This sequence comes from Thuja plicata, assembly GCA_018584345.1. NCBI lineage: Eukaryota > Viridiplantae > Streptophyta > Pinopsida > Cupressales > Cupressaceae > Thuja > Thuja plicata. The sequence continues at coordinate 1,446,164 of MU223176.1, read as the reverse complement.
ACTTGGTACTCGTGTGTTTATTTTTAAACACACCTACTTTTTCCTCTTCTACTCCGTTCTTTCTTGTCCTAACTGCTTCCTGCAAGTGTTCTATTCTTTTCAACTAAGGGATTTATTTATTTTCCTTCGATTTTTTTCTTGAGGGGGCATGATCACACTATCATCATTTAATTTTTTGTTCAAAACAACATCAAAATGACTTCGTTATCAAACAAACTAGGGGCATAACAGTTTCCTTGACTAAAGTTTTAACTGTTGGATAGAAAGCTTTGGTTCTCATAAGCTGATATCTTATGTTTCCTCATTTTAGAATATTTTTGAAAGCTCCCAGTAGCTTCATACCAGATTTTGGATGACAACCAAGTTTAGAATCAGTATTATCAATCTTTGGACGACAACCAAGTTCAGAATTGGTATTTTTAAAATCTTTTATTAATCTTTGGATGACAACCAAGTTCAGAATCAGTATTATCAATCTTTGGACGACAACCAAGTTCAAAATTGGTATTTTTAAAATCTTTTATTGATCTTTGGATGACAACCAAGTTCAAAATCAATTCTATTAGTTTTGTTCGATCAAGTGTGATACTGATCTCATCAACATTTTGTTTGACAACCAAGAACGGGATTCTCAATCTTTTTGAAGTCAAAATAAAAAAAATTCTTTGAACCAATGCATTGCTCACACAACAATTCAAAGAGGGGCAAATGTAACCACCTAAATTTGGTATGTTTCAACTATGGACCCTATTTTCCCTAAGTGTGATCATACCCTCGATTATGTCCAAACGACCCTATTACTGTTTGGCATAATTATTCAAATCAATTTAATGTCCTAGGTGATTTTTATCACTGATTTATATTAAGTATTATAGCCATACAATTCAAATCAATTTCGACCAATCAAATCAAATCAAAATCAAACATGGCTATAGTATTTAATCATAAAGGAATTAAATAAATCCCTAAATCAAATACCCACTTGCAATTAACCCATTCCCCTAACCTATTTAATTTAATTAAAATGGATATAGTCCCCTAATTATTAAAAAGCAATTTCATTGTTTAAATAATTAAATCCTATATTTCTAAATGAATTAAATAAGTTTATTTCATTTATTAATATTCCCTCAAACCCCAACCTAACCTATCTCAA
>MU223176.1:1427727-1444946 GCA_018584345.1 Thuja plicata | reverse complement strand
CCTCCTAATGTTGTCACATTCTATTAAGGAATGATTAGCAACTCAACCCACTTGAGAAAGTCCACTTTCTCAAGCTTGACTTCCTTAAGGTCCACTTTCTCAAGCCATCCTCTTACACTCTACCTTGGTTCTTTAAGGCCTTCATTAATGCCTTATTAATGAAATATGCCTTAGGCCTATGTCTCTCGCATGCCTTATTAATGCCTTGGGCATTAATGGGTCTTACACCTTCATTAATGAGCCCCTTCACTCATTAATTCACCTTGTCCCCCCTCTCTCCCTCTCATTCTTCTATAAATAGAAGCCATTTTTGAGAGGAAAGAAGCCTTCACATTAGATCAAAAATACATTGTTATGCTGTTGGATTACTCTTAGAATCATATTTCATCTTTCATTTCATGCTTTTGCATTGTTTTCATTTTAACTTTTAGAGCTAGATTGCATGCTTTATCATATTTTAGCTTGTTTTTAATCTAAAATCCTTCATGCTAGGTTGTATTACTCACTAATTTGTAGCATATTCTGAGGGCTGATATGTTACTAATTACACTCCTAGTTAGTAGGCAATAGGTCAATATTAGTGGTTTTGAATGTTTTATCTAACCTTTCAAGCTAATTCAATGACTTATTGAGTGTTTGTGTCTTTTTCATCAGGTACCCAAATACACACTCACATATAGTTCCTAGTTCCTTTTGGCACATGGGATTGAATCAATTTAGCTACAATACTTGACTCCTTAGTATATCTAGCAGCTAGGGCTTTCAAATTAATTTCTATTGAGCAGTGGTTAGAAATATTAAATGCTTTCATGAATGACACCCTATCAAGGGTTACTAGAATTGTGTCATCATCTTTCTTAATGGTCTTTGAAATGGTATCATACCTACTGGCTAGTTCCCATATCAAATCAACATCAAAAAATAGATCAGGAACTACTAGTTTTTCCAATCCACAGGTCCAAGGGTTTGATATAGGCACATGACCCTCACTATTCTTATGAAAATAGCTAAATAAATGATAACCTAGATAGTCTAGTGTCTTAGCATCCCTAATATAAGCAAATTTTTTACCAAGGTACTCGTCGTTTACCTTTTTTCCCTGATTGGAGCCTAGAAGAAGTGGTATGAACTCCTCTCAGTAATTCCTTTTTCCTTTCAAATCATCATCTCTGCTTTTCCCACTAGTTGAGGCAACACTCACTTCTTTGCTCATCATGTCTATTCTGAATTCAAACTGATCAAATCACTTTCTCACTACTCTACAAAGTCTAGATAGCTCTATTCTTTTGAAAGCTCTGATCACTTATGGAAATTTTTGTCTGAAAATTGAAACTCTTGGTGAAATGAAATGATCAATGGTAATGCCTACTTATTCAGAGAAATGAATGGATAAACCTTGCTTTGAAATCGTGAATTTTCAATTTAGTCACTTCTATCATTACTTCTACGTGCTGTGATATCAATTATCCATTCTAGCCATGGCAATTGAAATTGACAAATGATAAATTTTGAATGATTGGTTTTCAATGAAAACCTTAACTTATTTGAAATTAGATCAAGATCTGATATGATTGGATCATTTATAAAAACTCAGCAACTCTTTAAACATGTTGTCTTAATCTTTGCATTCTGGTTGGCTGACAATTGTAAAACATGGCATGGAAGAAAACCCTATAACTTACCTTGCTCTTACTATGGTTTCCTTCACCAACTGGGTGACTATATGATCTCTTTGTCATGGAGAGTTACCTTTAACACTGGTTCTTTTCTGAGACTTCACAATCACCACATGATCTTCATCTTGATCAATGTTCATCTCTTAATCCCTGAAATCAATCTCTTAACTCACATTCCTTTTGAAACTTTGTGACTAAGGCTTTTGAATAACTTTGGCGTAAACCTTTAGTTCCTTTTAGAGACTACACGACTGTGCAAAATCAAAGTCGCTTTAAAATTTCATTAACTCTAAGTTTCTTTCGTGATTATACAACCATCTCTAGATTATCCTTCAATCAGATAGTCTGTGTGTAATCTCATATATTTTCTATACTTTCTCCTTTTTATCTAAGACTTTGCAACTTCCCTTTGATCAACTTTTAATCTAACGGTTCGCATGTAATCTCATTAGCTTTTCTCTTAACAAAATTTTAATATGAGACTTCCTGACTTAAGCTATCTCTAAGTCACAGAAATAATTTATTAACCTTTGGTTTGCATTGAGATTTCATGACTAACACAAATCTCTAAAAGACTTAGACATGTGTTCAAATCTAAATCATCATCGCTAAATTGCTGAACCTTTTTTGACTATTTGACTTTCATCAGCGACTTCGCGCTATCTATTAGATCTTTTATGTTTCATAGTTTAGATCTTCTCACTGCAAACTTCACTTAAGCTTTACTCAACTCTTAGTCAACCACAGTTCTTATCAAGACTTCACGACTTGCTGAATCTTGTTTTCTCTATATCTCACAACCTTTAACTTAACCCTTGCTTTAAAAAGAGATCTCGTGACTGAAGGTTTTTTAACTCATCTTTCAACCTTGGTTTATTTGTGAGACACCGTGACTGTGAATTTGAATTCACTTGAAGATTCCTTAACTGAAGAGTTTACTCTGAGACTTCACGACCACCGCAAGATTACCTCTCAGATCAACGGTTATAAATTAATCTCATATCTTTTGACTTAACTCTTATTTCTCTTCGCGATTACGTGACTACATGAAACTTCAACTCACCTTTAAACTCTAATTATCTTTCAAGACTATGTGAGTGAGTGATCTCAAAGTCACCAAAATATTTTTTTAACTCTTGGTTTTGAATGAGACTTTCCGTACACTATAAGATCTAAATCTTCATCAAAAGCCTGTGTGAAATCTCATTAGTACTTGAAGCATATTATTTTCTTATGAAGATAACATGACTAAATCATTTCCTTAATTCTTGAAGAGAAATGGAATATTCTCAAGGTTTAAAGAGACATTGCAACCAACATGTAAAATATGGAAAAAGGTACATGACTTAAGTGACTTGATCTTTTTTGAAAAAATAACTGCAAAATATAAGCAACTTTGAAGAACAAGGGTTTTTCCTTGGAAATGGATGAAAATTTTACCTAGGACTTAGCATTTTACATTCTTCTATGATTTTTAGGCTTGAAGACTAACATTTGGAGAAGGAAATTTGATAGCATTGGATATAATCTTAACATTTAAGTAGGAAACTTGACTAAGAACTCAAAAAATTACTGGTAAGCTTCAAAACTGGAAATACAACCAACAATAGGAACAAAGGTGTTCAAAATAGGAGAAGAATTGTTGAAGATCATATTTTATTGATCTAAATATTGAATCTAAATATGTGATTGATTCTTGCAAACATGATCATTGGGTTAAAGCCATGCAAGAATATTTGTTGTAGATTGGGAAGAAAAATACATGGAATCCTGTTCCGAGGCCTAAGGACAAGAATGTTATTTGCACCAAATAGGTTTTTAGTGTTGGAAAGTGATCAAATTGGGTAATGTGATTCACTTTTTGGTTATCATTTATGGAAAAACATCTAGGTTTAAGATCGATTGTTTTGAAGATAAGTTTTGGTATGTCCAAAATTGACTAAGTACAAAAATAGAGGTACAGTATTGTTTTGGATATCGAAGACAAAGATCGATGAATTAAGGCATGAAAGCTTAGTGGAAGATAGTATGGAGTATTTCTGGCATACACCTAAGATCAATTTGGATTTGGTTAAGTTTATGATAAGTTATAAGGATTTGAAGACTGATAGATAGTAGAGAACAACGACACAGAGCAGTTGGACAACAATGAAGAATAAGGGAGTATGACTTAGACTCCAAGAAATCAAATTTGTATTTTGTTATTGATAGTCTATACTTTGAGTATGCAAGTGTGCCAACTATGCATTTGATATTTACTATATTAAATGTATTTTTTATTGAAGGCCGACTTAGTACTGTTTGTAATATTCATTCTGAGAGCCAACTTTGTAAAGTTAAAAGATATATATGTAAGATCTTTTTGGTAAAGATTAAAGGAGTGAGAAAAGTGAAGTATATGCAGAGAAGACATGTGAATGGAAGAGTAGAGAATGGTAGAACTATAAAGGAACTATCTAAGAATTTATTATACTTGTTTTTGTTCATGACTGAGAACCTTTTGTAACAAAATTACATTGTAAGAGTTGTAAGCCCACTGGCCCCTAACAGGGTGTTGTGAACCTTTAATAGGGTTGTTATTCCTCTAACAGGGAAATATACTATGGAATATTCAGTTCCTAATAGGGCTAGGTCTCCTTATAGGGACATTATACTTTAGTGCATGCTTGTGGGTATCATCCCCACCGGGGTTTTCCCTTGGCCAGGGCTTCCTCGTAAACAAATCATGGTGTTATGAGTTTTGTGTTATTTTTTTATGTTCTTTCCTTTATTGCAATTATATGGTTAATGTTAAAGTGGTTGAAGAATTCAATTAAATGTTATAATATTGATTCACCCCCCCTCTCAGTATTATTCAATCCTAACAATTGGTATCATAGCTTTTGGCCCTTGGAGAGAAAGCCTAACAGCTTGAGGGAGATCATAATGGATTTAAATAGTTTACAAGAGAACTTTGAAGCTGCACTTGAAGACCTTGATAATGCTAAAGAAAAAAATGGTGAATTGAAGTTCAACATCTGAAGAGCTGAGAAATTCATAAAGAAACTAAAAGAACAACTTGAACTTTCTAGAAGTTAGAGAGAAGATCTTGTGGTTCAAATAAAAGAAGACTCTGATGAGGACAATTCAGATTAGGTGAAGAAACCAAAAGAAGAGATTGAGACTCTGAAGCTTGAGAACAAGAATATGGCTAAAGAAATACAGATATAGGAGGATGCTAAGAAGAAATCTGAAGAAACCTTTAACAATGCATTGAATCAAATGAAAGATGAAGCTAACAGCTACAAGAACAAAGACTTAGAATTGGAGAAATATAATCAAATTGTGAAAGGTGAACTTACTGAAGAAAAGAAACATATTGAGAAACTTCACACCAGCACTGATTTGATTGATGAACAACTAGAAAAGTAGAAACCTATAGGTGAAATGATTGGTATTGGCTTCAATGAAGCTGAATGTTCAAAGAATTAGGAAGAGAAATCAAATGAGAAGATTAATGCTAAGAAACCATCTAGTGAAGAACCTAAAGAGTAGATCAGACCTTTCAGTGGTAGATTCTTTGGTTGCAATAGGTTTGGACACATGAAGAGAGACTACAGAGGTAATACCCCTTTTAGAAATTTTTATGGTTATTGTTTTAAGTGTAATGGATATGGGCACAAGAAGACTGAATGCAAAATACCTAATAAATCTAGATATAGAAAAAACAATGGAAGAGAACCTTCAATGAAACCTACATGATACAAATATAATAACATTGGGCACATTGCAAAGTAGTGTAAGTTACAATTTAATCAAGAAAGAAGACCTCCTATATGTTACAAATGCAATAATCCAGGACATATAGCAAATTTTTGCAAGTATAATGGAGTAGATAACAGAAGAACACCACCTCCTATGAATTCATAGAAGAATGGAAATAATACTGGCAAGAGTATTGCAGATGTGAAGAATGATTTTGAAATTTTTTTTAAGAAAGTAGAAGACAAAAACACTGGTAAGATATGGAAGATGAAGGAAACTAGTGAGACATTAGTTCAGGGAGAGTCGGTAGATGCTACTGGATCTTCGCCTAAAGTTAGCAAGACAAAATTGACCTAATCGACCGATCATGGCCTTAGGGGAGCATTAAATGCAACACATAAAAATTTATCCTACCCTATAAATCATGTAGTGATCTCATGTGAGCTTGGGAATATGTTGAACCAACATCATGGATCATATATCTAAGAGTGCATCATTAGTCAACTTGTATATTTTGATCACGAGATTTAGTAGCCGACCAGACAGTTTGGAGTGAAAAAGAGAAGTTATAACCTAACTTGTATAAAGCACAATGTATGATCTATTTTTCTATCATTTGACAATGAGCAAGCCAAGGAGATCAGAGAGCATAAGTATTCAGACATTTCTACACCTGTCGTGCCTGATCGATCGAAGCATAAACTTGAATTTCCACATGTGAAAGGTATTCTACATTATCTAAGCTATGGATGCACCTGTGATTTTTTATGTTGTTGATCGTGCTAGATACAAATTCAAGAAACATCCTTATAATTTGTGTGAAGAGGATCCAGAAGGAGAATTTTAACAGACCCCACATGGTGTATTGCATGTAGAAGACATTAGGGCTTACATACACTGTAAGTATGACACATTGGGAGATGATGATATACTCACTAAAATGGAAGATATGAATAAGAACAAAATCATGAAGGAAGTCAAAACCCTAACACACTCGAAGTGGGATAGAAGGGCAATGATAGTAAATTATATTTTCCAACAGGATGTAAGGTTGATTGCAATGATACTTGGTTACAAATTTTTCTACAGCAGCATACCTAATTCAATATCAGCCGGAGTTATTATGATGGCATGGAGAATGGTAAAAGAAAACACATAGTACAACCTATGAGAAGTATTGGAATAGTAATTCCTTGAGAATGTAAAGCTTGTGAAGAAGGACAGAATGAAAATTTTCAGATTTGGATCATTATTGGTACACACATGTTCATTCATATTAAACATAAATTTCCTGGTCTACACCCTAGTGGCTGGAAAACTGGAGTTCCTACTGGTATACTAATCTCACAGAGTTACAAAAGACAGAAAACTACTTGGGTAGATGGAGAACTATTTGCAATGATCAAAATACTACGAAGACAAATGAAGAGTAGATATAGACTATATGAGGACATTGTTGAGAATTACAAGGACACAATTTTTTTTTGGTTGAAATAGACTATGTATGTTTTGAGGCAGTGACCCTTAGAAAGAAATGGTGTTACACTATGGGATATGAAGTGAGTTCCAAAGAACTCACCATGCAAGTAGAACATATTCTTGCATCAGAAGTTGATACATCAGAAGAGAGATGGGGATCATATGAGGAGAAGTCAGAGAAGGCAAGAGAAGAACAGTATAGAGGATAGAGGAAGAGAAAGATTGCTAATATTATTCATGACTGTGGAGTAAAGGCTGGTCTATCTAAGGAAGAAATAAAAGATATTAATAAGAAGATGGTAGATAGATCCCTTGAAGTAGCTAGTAGAAGCTCTAATGCCCCTTCCACCCCTAAAGTAATTATGGTTGATAACACACCTCCACCACAGTAGTAGGAAGAACAAGTGAAGGAAGTTACTAATAGAGTAACTATATCTATTATGTAGACAAAAGAGAAGAACATGAATGAAGAAGAGAAGAAAACTGAGAAGAATAAAGCATGTAAACCTGACATTAAAATGCTAGAGAAAAGAGCAATTGAAAAAGGAAAATTGGTTTCAATTGATAAATATTATGACAGATATGAAGAAGCAGATAAACTAAAAAATTGAAGACATTGTGATAGAACACATGCTTAGTTTCAAGAAGATACTTTTGGAAGTTGAAGGAAGCATACCCTCAGATTTGTATAAAAAATTGGAAAGTAGAAAATGTTTGGCACAAGTTGAAGATGATCAGATTAGAAAATAAGAGATTCATGACATGCTGCCTATGATATCCGTACAAGAGAGATATATTATAGTCAAAGAATTGAAACCCCTGTTGAGGAAAAAGACAATAATACTAAAGATAATGGTGAGGAAATATGATGAAGTGACTGAGGAAACTCAGAAGGCACTTGAGAAGATACTTTTGAGAACTACTTTTGTCAAGCCCCCACCTCCTAAGATAGATTTACCTACACAATTGGGAATGGATGACAACAAAAAGGACATAGATACTAATGATGAAGATAGTAAAGAAGACACTACTTCAAAATTCTATGTTTCTGGTGTGGTAGTGACACTAGACCCCTCACAAGATTAGAAGGACCCTTTTACAGTCACCATGGACACTTCTATTGTTGATGAACCTGAGAAGAAAGAGGAGAATAAGGAAGATGAGCAGAAAGAGGATGAAGAACAGAAGACTGAGCAAAAATAATATGAAAAGGAAGAGGTAACTTCACCATCTAGCTTATTATTGGCAAGTAGTAATGTAAATGTTGATAACATGGATGAAGATGAACTGGTGAAACTGGCATTCACCACACTGAATGAAGCAAAGGATAAATCAATATAGAAAGGAGATAAGAAGACAAAAGTGATTTCAAGAGCTATTGATACTGTGAAAAAATTGCTTCTAGTACCCTTAGTATTCCAGAACAAAGATGATATTGAGAACTTGAATGTCACACTTGATGAGTTTGATGGCCACTTTGAAAATTCGCTGAAGACTGCAGAGGAGAAAGCAGAGAAAACATATGAAGAGAAGAAGCTAATAAAAGTATGCAAGTCCATCTCATGGGACTTCGGAGTTGTGAAAACTTGTTTGATAAATGCAAAGAACTACATTACACATGGGAGAAAGTTATTTGGTTACAACATAAATCCTATCAGACACATTCATAATATTGAATATATTATTGCCAAGGAAAGGGAAAATTTGAATAGGTTAATGGATGGTTGTGAAACATCTTCATAGACCACTATAGAGTTAGAAACTAAAGTGAAAAAGATATTGGAAAAGATTAGTATATTGGAGAATGAGAAGGAGAGAGTACTGAATAGATTCAATTTGCTAAGGAGCCTCATTACTCTAAAGCTATCAATACTTGAGGCACATCTAACAGATTTAGAAAAGACTACAGATTCAATGGCTAAAGGCCTACCCACAGAATTGAAGAATGCTGAAACTACATCTTTTGCATTGAATGGATTGATTCATATAAGTCAAATTTTGTTTAAGACATGGAGCACTTAAGTGAAGATTTTGGAAGATTCCTTTCAAGACATTCTAAAACTTGTAATCAAGAAGTGATACTTATTTGTATGCACCTTTTTCATTGTTTTCAAAGGGAGAGAAGAGAAGAGAAGAGAAGAGATAAAAAAAAATGAATGAAGAAGAGAAGAGAGAACAAAAAAAATGAATGAAAAAGAGAAGAGAGAACAAAAAATATAAAGAAAAGAAAATGAAAAAGATGAGGAGAAGAAGTGGAGATAGTTTTGTTTTGTTGGAACACTTAGTACCTTTTTTTTGTTAAGTGTTTCCATAAATTCCAAAGGGGGAGATTGTTGGCAAGTGATCAACTTGGGTAATTTGATTCACTTTTTGGTTGTCATTTATGGAAACAAATCTAGGTTTAAGATCGATTGTTTTGAATATAAGTTTTGGTATGTCCAAAATTGACTAAGTACAGAAATAGAGGTACAATATTGTTTTGGATATCGAAGACAGAGATAGATGAATTAAGACATGCAAGCTTAGTGGAAGGCAGTATGTATTTCTAACATACACCTAAGATAAATTTGGATTTGGTTAAGTTTATGATAAGTTATAAGGATTTGAAGACTGAGAGACAACAAAGAACAGTGACACAGAGTAGTTGGACAATAGTGAAGAATTAGGGAGTATGACTTGGACTCCAGCAAATCGAAGTTGTATTTTTGTTATTGATAGTCTATACTTTGACTATGCAAGTGTGCCAACTATGCATTTGATATTTACTATATTAAATGTACTTTTTATTGAAGGTCAACTTAGTACTGTTTGTAATATTCACTCTGAGAGCCGACTTTGTAAAGTTAAGAGATATATATGTAAGATCTTTTTGGTAAAGATTAAAGGAGTGAGAAAAGTGGAGTATATGTAAAGTAGACATGTGAATGGAAGATCAGAGAATGGTAGAGCTATACAAGAACTATCTAAGCATTTGTGATGCTTTTTTGTGTTCATGATTGAGAACCTTTTGTAACAGAATTAGATTGTAAGAGTTGTAAGCTCATTGGCCCCAAACAGGGTGTTGTGAACCTTTAACAGGGATGTTATTCATCTAATAGGGAAATCTACTATGTAATATTTATCTCCTAATAGGGATAGGTCTCCTTATAGGGACATTATACTTTAGTGCATGCTTGTGGGTATCATCCCCACCGAAGTTTTCCCTTGGCCAGGGTTTCCTCATAAACAAATCATCGTGGTATGAGTTTTGTGTTATTTTTTTATGTTCTTTCCTTTACTGCAATTGTATGGTTAATGTTAAAGTGGTTGAAGAATTTAATTAATTTTTATAATAGTGATTCACCCCCCCTCTTAGTATTATTCAATCCTAACATTTAGAAATAAATTGAATGAATAAGGAGAAGTTGTCAGAAAAAAAGAAAGATTGGTGTACAAAGGATATTCTCAGATGGAATAAATTGACTATGATGAAACATTTTCTCCCATGAAAAGATTGGAATCATTGAGATTATTTCTTTATTATTCTTCTAATATTTCCAAAAGATACACAACATTCATGTTATCTGGTCTTGTATGAGTCCAATAAAGTAAGACACCAACCATTAACTTGTATCTAGACTAAATAATCTCTTGTTCATATTGGGTGGATAATGTACATTTTATCTGATTGTATTAAGCCTCTAATTGGCTTGGTGGGTAGATCTAGGATTGGATTACTTGCAGATCTTCTGTAACAAAATCGTTGAAATATTTGTTGATTCCTCTGCTTTTTGTATTGCGGGTAACGAACAGAGTTTTTCTTTACTAGTTCTTTTCTTTGGGAGCCCTTTTTGAACCAGTTTTTATTAATATAAATATTAAAAAATTTCCATAAAAAAAAAAGTCATGAGGTGGTTGTGAAGAGGATATTCAAATATCTAAAAGGAACATTTAAATTTGGGATATGGTATCCTAAAGGAAATTAATTCACCTTATGTGCATATAAAGATGTTGATTAGATAGGTGATGTTAATGACAGGAGAAGTAAAAGAAGTGGTACTTTATTTTTGGGAAGAAGATGTGTTTATTGGATGAGAAAGAAGTGGAACTCTATCTCCTTATCTACTACAGAGGAAGAGTACATTATAGCTGCTAGAAATTGTACACAAGTAGTTTGGATGAAGAAGATGTTATCATACATCAGAGTTGTATTTTCTAAGCCTATAGTCATATATTGTGATAATTCAAGTGCTATCATAATTTCTAGGAATCTTGTGCAGCACTCAAATAGAAAACACATATCAATCAACTTCCATTTTCTGAGAGAGAGGTGAATGAGAAAGAGGTGAGATTGGAGTATGTTCCTACCAAGGAACAGGTTGTTGATATGGTTTCAAAACCTTTTCCTAAGGATACATTTAGGTGTCTTAGAGGAAAGTCAGGGGTTATTACCCCTCCTAATTAGAACTAAGATGTAGAGGTTTGCATTAGTCTAGTGGGATTCACGGTCTTATTTTTAGATTCAGATTGGTTTGAGGAAACATCTACTTAAGGGGGGGTGTAGTTAGTTGTACTTATTTAGTTTTTCTTGATGGTTCTCAGGATGAGAAGAACCAAAATTTAGAAAATGTGATGTCAATTTCTTTTTCATTGATGTCAAAGGGGCAGAAGAGGTCATTTGAAAAATCCTTGGGGTGAGAGATCAAAGGGGAGTTGTTGATTTTTTAGTTTTTCACATTATAGGTTGTCATCATTTCCAAAGGGGGAGATTGTTGACAAGTTAGATGTGTTGTCATTTATGTAAATATATTTTTGGTTCAATATGATAGTGGCACAATATGATCAGTGTGAGGTTATAGACATTAGGAAGTGAAGATTAGTGGTTTTGGATATTAGAGACATGTTGAAGATAGTCTAAATATGATTCTTTCCATGCTTTAGAGGTCTACATGATGAATTGGAGGTCCACATAATGAGGTATGGTGACTGGTTCTTACACTATCTTCCAGTGTTGCTAGTATTGTTGAATTGTGGTGATTAATTCTATGCATGGTGTGCTTGTTGGTTGTGGACTTTAGGGATGTGATTTGGAAATTTTGATTTGTTCTTAATTCAATTGGTTCATGGTCCAAAGGGTCCGCAAGGAATTTTTCAGCTGTATCAGTATATGATGACAGTATTTTTGAGGTCTGACATGAGAGATGTTAGTAAATCTGATGATTTGGGTAGATTTGGATATTTATGTACTACTTATGATGCCTATGGATGTTCTTTTATTGTGTTCCTACTGATTTGGTGGTCCACATCAATTATGGTGATCATATTTTGAGGATTTAAATTAATCGGTGGTGGTTTTCTTTATGTTGTTGGAAGACCTTAAAACATTTTGTGGAAGTTTGAGGCAATATTTTTGGCCATGTTACATGCTCAAGATTTATGATAAGGGCCTATGTTATATTTTCATGGTCAAACATGAAATTAAATTATCACTTTTGGTGTGTGGATTTGTAGTTTTAAAATAGGGGTTGAGCTGACTTTGTTTACTTCCCAATGTTGATAAATTATGTATATTTAGGGTAATATTTTGTATTTTAGATGTGTGAGATTTCTTGGAGAGAAATTATGTTAGATCTTGTGAGGTTTGAATCACTCATCTATAGGAGGAAGAGAGGATTTGAATATAGATTTTAATTGTACCTCTTTGGAACTGACTTGGGCATAGGGTAGATGTCATTCTATAGTTTAAAAACTTCACATTGATCATTGTAGTGATCTTGTAAGGAAGTGAGCCTTCCACAGGGTTGTAGCCCTTTTATATTTTAGTAGTGAGGTCTAGATAGTGTGCCTAAATGCATGTGCATTCCTATTTTTAATGTTTTATACTTATAAAAAGGTATAGTTCATATTGTGGGGTTTCATCCCCACCAAGGTTTTTTCCCTAAATGGGTTTCCTCATCAAAATATTGGTGTCAAGTGGTGTGGACGTGTTTTTGATTCATGCATGCAAGCTTAATTTATCATATCATAAATTAGGGTAATTAAATTTAATTTTTTATGACAACTGATTAACCCTGCCTCTTAATTGTCTACTGTCATATTTTCATCAATTAGTATTAGATCATGGTCCCTTGGAGGAAGATTAACTACTTGAGTGTGATCCAGGATGGAATCTATTAGGGTTTTTTCTTACAGGGCCTTTAGAATTGCTTGAATGCTTAAATAACTCTTTGACTCCCAATGCCTTTGACACACTGACTCAAGCAAGAGAAAACACTAATTGATGAGGTACTTTTGATAACACTGGAAATACCTATTATCACCTCCTTTTTTGAGATCTACTGACTTAGGCAGGTTTTACCTATGATTGATTGCTAACTTGACAGTATCTTTTAGAGTGGATTTTGCATACGTATTGAATGCTTTGTTCCTACATGGATACATATATGACAATGCAGATAACTATGATTATTCTGAGGAAGAGCTTAATAATCCAAATCATTATCTTAATGATGACAGACAGCAATATAATAAGGAATTTCATCTTTCTTTCCTTTTATAATTCTTTAAGAATTTAGGAGGAATAACCTATTTGATTTTCTCTTTAAGAAATCAACAAAATACAATTGTAATCTCTTTGAATACAATTGATTTTAAATATATTCTCTGAAGGTAATTGATTTTGAATAGTCTTAAATATTTTGGATGATGATGGATTACCAAACTAGTTCTAAACTAGTGCCTATCCTTGGGCTTATAGAATCAAAAGATATAAATTCTTAGAAAATAAACAAATAAAAGTAATGTAGGATGCCTTGCAACCTACATGAAACTTAGGTAAAGTGCCTTACAAATTACCCTGTCACTCCCACAATGTTATATCAAATCCTTGATTACTGTTGTACTCTCTGAAACTACTCACAAAGTTTAATTCTCCCCTAAGAAGAAGCTTGCAAATAATTTAGATAACTACCTTGTAGCCAATATGCTTAACATGCCTTACAAATTAAACATAAAAGAGTACACTCAATAACAAAAGAGACAATAACAATATGGAATAAAGATGCACTATATTTTATTCATAAATTTCTACTTTAATACATATCAAGGCTAAAAAGCTCAAAAACACAGACTGAAATCTAGAAATCTGGCTTGCCAATATATTTCATCTCCTTTCAAAATTATTACATTTGATCTATATATAGGTCTTAAACCATCTTGGAATCCTTAAAGCAAGGATGCAACAAGCTTTGGATGGTTTAAGGAACCTAACCCTAAAAATATAGAAAAGATGAAAAACAAGAATGTTCAAGCGGTGGGAAGACAAGAATAAGGGATGAAATTTGATCTTCTTTTGTCTTCATATGAATTTTGTTGCCTTTGTCAGATCTGGTAATCCATTTCTTTTTATCTGTTTCTCTAAATTCAACAACTCTTGAATTTTTTCTCTTCTATTTCTCACTTCTTTTTCATCAATTATATTCTTAGTAGCATCCTCCTCCACACAATCACCATGCACATATGTATTTGGTATGGTAGGAGTTAGGAGTTTCTTAGCTCCTGTAATGAATCTCTCTAGATCAATATACCTATACAATGCTGCTCCCATCTTATAGCTTTCCAACCATTTGATTACTAAATCAATAGCACATTTTCCAATTATAAACTAAAAAATATTGAACTTCCTAGGGGTTAATGTCCCCTTTCTATGCGGTGCAAAGTGTTCATTGTCAGTTAACAAAAGTTGCCAAATAAATTCCATAGATGCAAATCTTGATGGAAAATGATATGGTAGGACATGGGGAGGATGTGTGCATCCATACACTTTGATCATAGTGAAATTCTCTTCTAAAAAGAAGTCTCCCCAATTGTGGTCACCTTCCCATTTATCAAAATACTCACATGGTCTTAGCAGTTGTAACACCTTCACTGGAAGTCTAGTTTTATTGACACCCAAGCTCTGCATCAAAGGGTAAACAATCCAATTCTCAAATCCTTAGACATCACAGTCCTTTGAAGTGAAAATCCATATCTCTATCCAAAATTGGATAGGATTAGGATGGTCATGAAAAATTCTCTTGGGGTTCAAATTGTTTACATCCATTATGCCATAATTAAAATGCAATAAAAGATGCATCAGGATAGAATAGTGTAAAAATGTGGGATCTTTATCCTTCTTCTGTATATCTATAAACCCCTCATGCATCCTGTCAATGATGTATTTAATGTAGTCATAGCTGGTGCTAGAATGCACATCTTGTAAATCCAAAACCATCATCAAAATCCTAGCATTTATCTTTGATGACATGTAACTGATTAAATGTTTGACTATATTAAAGTTGAAGATGATGCAAGACATTAAATCAGTTAATGGTTTGTATTGTCATTGATGTCAACTTGATATCATCTATATGGTCATATACATAATGCCAAAGACTTCAGAGAATCAATGGAAAAAAGGTTATGCTTTCAGCAATGCATAAAAGTCAAGTATTCACTAAGTGACAGACTACACTAACGGAGTGCACACCATCGGTAAAGACAGAGATAAAAATCACAGTGATACCAGATGAGCAGAAGACAGTGTTTCCTGAAGAAGAAGAATCACAGGATGCCCAATGAGCTAAAAATAGTGTTTCCCAATGAGAAAGATCAAATGATGCCCGACGGACGGAGATCCCAAAGCTAATTGAAGTTACACCGACGGAACTGGCAGTTGTCACCGGCGGCGAACTACAAAATTGACCGAAAGAACAAAGAGATCAGAAAATGACAAAATATCTAGTTGGAAGAGCTGAAGGATAAACTTAGCTGGTTATTTTATTTGTTTTATTCGACCACAGTTAAGCAATTGATTTGTACAATTGGCAAGAAGATAACTAAGAGATAAATCAGGAGTTAAAGCCATACATCAATTTGGTTGGATTATTTTTCACGCCAAGAATCAAAAATCAAGAACCTAGAATTAAGGGATATGATGTCTATTTAAGAGACAAGCATAATTCATTCCCACAAGAAATTAGATACATAGGGGAGTGAACTGATAGAAGATGTTGAAGACAAACTGATGAAGCATAAACTTCATGTAGTCCTGATCAATCAAGCTAAGGGAGAGCTAAAGAATTCTGCAGACACCGAAAAACAAAAAAGCATAGCATCACAGAGAAAAAAGAGTTAAGTACAAAGGAATTGAATTGATACATTGATCAGAAAGATATTATAAGTAAATAGATCTGAAAATCTGCAATTCAGTTGCATTAGAAACATGTCATTTTGTTTCAGTTTAACCATTGAAGCATTAAGTCTCTTAACAAAGTAGGACTTAATAGTATTTTTTAATTGAGGTATATCCTAACAGATTACCAGAAGGTTGACTCATGATAGTAGCATCGGTCTTACCTAAAGCCTATTAACAGTCTAAGAAGGAGGTTGATTCAAGGATGGTAGTAAGATTAGCATAAAGCCTATTGACAGTCATGAGATTGATTCAAGGATGGTAGCATAGATGCCAGATACTAAGTGACAACCTATGTATAAAAATCCTCTAACAAGGTCACACTTAACCATGTGTTTGTAACCTTTAACAGGGTTGGCTCCTAACAAGACTCACTTCAGAAGAGTGAAAATTTGGGGTACCGGTCCCAGTGGTTTTTTCCTTAACAGGGTTTCCACGTTAAAATCCTTATGTTATATGTGTATGGTTCATTACTTTACTGTTTTACATTCTACATATGCATTTATGGATTGATTGGTATACTCTGCATATTTATTGAGTATCGGTAAATACAGTTTACTGCTTATCAGTTATGAAGGAGAATAAGGACAGACAAGATAAACCAACAAACAATTATTTTTTTAAAGTATTTCAAAGGCATACATCTTGTCGGGACTTAATAATTTGAGAAGTATTGATTGGTGGATTAAAGTTTAAATTGGATAATTATTTGACACCACCGATTCACCCCCTGCCCCTCTCAGTTATTACTAACAATTGGTATTAGAGCTTGTGTGCTTAGAAGGAAGGTTTCAAGACCTAAGTAAAAGATCACAAGATGAACAGACGAGATGTGCCCAAGTTGAACAAGGAAAACTTTGCTTCATGGAAAAGTAGGATAAAGCTTCACTTATTAGGTATTGGAAATGATATTACTCAATACTTAGATGCTGCATATGTGTTTCCTATAGGACCATTGATAGTAGATCAATTGAGTGTAAAGAATGAACATAACTACATGGTTATAGAGCTTTCATCCTCACTCTCTGATGCTGAATTTGAGGATGTCAAAGATTGCAAAAATGCAAAGACAATGTGGGACAAGTTGAAACTTGTACATGGAGGTGATG
>MU223176.1:1382435-1406306 GCA_018584345.1 Thuja plicata | reverse complement strand
TAATCCTCAACAACACATCAATGTTACCAACATCTCAAATAACATTTCAAAACATGATGACCCTATGAAGGAATTTGACCAAGAGGTTGTTCTACCTAAACTCCTTCGTGCTAAGATAATTACTAGATCTAAACACAAAAATAAACGTAGTCTATACTTAAAGATTCTTCCTTTTTGTTTCTACCATAGATTTCATGATCACTCTAATGAATATCAAGCTTTAAATTATAATATTAGGCAGCTCGTTGAGAGTGAAATTATTTATATATCATGTGGCAATGAGTTATATTTCAATCTTATTTTCTCTAAATAACATTTATGTTCCTATTATGGAACTCCGTATTATGTAAACAATGTTAGCCTAATATTTGGGGGCTCATTGTCTTGCATAGTATTGTGAGCGATATAATAGGTCCCCTTTCATCCTTGTTCCTACACTTGGGGGGCAAGGATGCCATCTTCTTTTTTCCTGTCTTTCCGGGATCCACTTTCCCTTGGTTAAGAAGTATCTATCTATTATGTGATATCCAATCATACATGAAAATCTTGGTTGGCATTAAGGATCCATGTCCTTGATTATAACCTATTTCATTGTTTGACATTGGGTTTCCATGGTTGATAAATCTCTCACCTTGGAAACTGAATAATGTGTTATCCCTCACAAGGGTTACTTCCTCACTTCTTGCATGATATCTCTTTTTCTACAACAATATCTCTTGATATAATTTTATATATCCCTTGCCTTCACACCTGGGGAGAAAGGTATTTTCCTTCTTCCTCTATCTAAGGATCTACTTTCCTTAGCTTAGTGGCATTTTTTTATCATATAACATCATTTATTTATAAAGATATATGTTTTTGACTATGGATAACCTCTTATATGAGAGGTGATTGTCCTAGGTCATCACCTCTTCTTTATGTTGCAAACTATGATTTTGATAAACTCTTGCTCTTTTCTTTGGGTTAGAGTTTGATTCCTTCATCCTAAGATTCCTCTTCCTCTTCATCGTAGGGGGCTTGATGATTGAATCTTTGGTCCCTCTTTTCTTGAGAAGATGAAAATTTTATCCTAAGCATTCCTCTATGGTGAGGGTCTTGTTGATAAGATATCTTCCTTTTTGAGGATCTTTTTTAAGGGTAAGGGTTTCCCCATCCCCCGACAGGAGAGTGGAAGCCCCTACCCAATGTGCCGGAGAGTGAACAATGACAACAAAGAATGGGGCCCCTCAACAAGAACTATGACATCAATCATAAGATGGGTTCCTGGTGGGGCCAACTCCTTTGCATAGGTCCCCGCCTCCCGCCCCTCCCCGCTGAGCCCCAGCCTATGTTATTGATTCCTCTTGAATAAAGGATGGATAAGGCCGGCTTCTATATAATACCCTTGAGGAGAAGGAAAGACCAAGCCCCTACTATTCTAAAAGGGACTTTAGGAAGGAAGACCCCAAGCTAAAGGAAGCCCCTAAAATTCTATGGGCCCTACTATTTCTAAGGCCAGACCCAGTTCCTATGAAAGCATATTCATCAGGAACAGATCCCGTTCCAGGTCTAGCCATTATTAAGCATATTAAGTTGCGTATCCAGAAAAGATAGTTGCATTGCCATCAGTTTTACCCGCATAGGTCGCACAAAGATAGGAAGTAGCCAGAGCGAAGGATAACTCAAACTCGGTCCATTAAATGAAATGGGGCGGTGGGTGGGTCATGCCAGAAGCGTTCCACTATATTGGGTGGGGGGGGAACAGGCGGGCTGCTATCTGGGTTACGTACCAGACTCCTCCAGACTGACCTTTTTCCATAAGTGACATATCCATTTCATGATTATCTATGTTTTTGGATGTAAGGGTCAAGGCTCTTGGCTAAGAATATGGTATACATTATTGTTAAGCTAGATATCTCCTTACCTTGTGAAGTAGGTATCCTCTTTCCCTTCCTTATCTTTCCTAGTAGGTAGACATGATAAGGAGGGGGTCATATATAGGGTCTCCCTTGTATTATAGTTTACATTTTGCAGCATGCTAAATCCTCAGAAGGTAACGCACACAAGTTGCTAAATCTTGAAGAGACACACATTTTTACTTTTATGTTTGCTAAATCCTTGGAAGGTAATGCACATAAGTTGCTATATCCTGAAGAGATACACACCCTTTTATTTTACAATATTCTAAGTCCTCAAAATTTAACGTACATAATTTGATAAATCTTGAATGGACACGCATTTTATATTCCATAGTGATACAAGAATGTGGATCTATGGATATTTTCAAAAGCTGTCAGAAGACGCATTACAATTACAAGCACAGTTTATGGGTGAACTTATTGGGTTCTCCCTCCTTGGTGATTAATATTAAGGTGGGCATCTTACTAGGTGAGGTAATCACTTTTCCTTCTCTCTCTTTCGCTTTCATGCTAGTAGGATTAGATCATGAAGATATGTTATATATAGTGTTGTTCTTATCTTGCTTGTGTAGTCACGTATGTCTCTATGATTGATTGCTCTTTATTTTTCATATCTTTCTGCATGTATGTTGAGTTAGAATCCTTGGTTTGGGGTCTCATATCCCTGACTTAGTTATATTCTATCTTGTTGCAATCCACCAGAATCTCTTTCTTCTAACTTTACCGTGAGCACATTTGATTTCTATACTCCCACTAAAGTGGGGGCTTAATGTATCATCTTAAAATGGAAGCACTTCCATGTTAAGAGTTTTTAGCCCTTCGTAGGGGATTTTTTTGGCCTTCATCATACATTCCTCTCCTTTTAGCATCATCTCTTGCTTCTGTGCCTGTTTAGGACCCTGAATGGGCATCTTCGGGCACCTTCTATCCCACCTGGCACTTTTTCCAGGGGTTCTGACCCCCTGCGTCAAGGTCAACCTCAACCTTGACCTAGGTCAAGGTTTACCTCAACCTTGACCTAGGTCAGGGTCAACCTTGACCTTGACCTGGGTCCCCCTTTCAAATTTGGAAATTTGTCAGTTGCCGGAGGTCATCCAAAATTCATTTCCCACTTCCGGGTCGGCTGTTTTGGGGTTTCAAAGTGGTAAATCTTAAATTATATTTAACATAGGTCCTATTCTAGGGGCATGGGTCCAATTAGGATTTAATTCTCCTATGTCAGCCTCCTTAGAAGATTGTGCCCTAATTTCATATAAAAGGAAGCCTTCTCCTCTCATTTTCTCTAACTATCAACTAAGTGATAAAAGGTGATCAAGAAAAAAGTTCAAGCATCCAATGCTCTACATGTTTTCAAGCTCTAAAGGAATTCAAGTCTCCCTCCTCAAGCATTAAATCTCTCCATTGAAGATCAAAGATTCAAGCTTTCAAGAATTTGAAGGGATTTGGTTCAAGCATTCAAGATTTATCATTCAAGCCCTAGATCTAGCCATCATTATGGTGTGATCTTCCTTCAAGATCCTTTATGCATCTTCAAGACTCCTTCATCATTCCTTCAAGGTGGATTCCAAGCATATAATCATGGAGGTTTATGGTTTATATTGAGTCCAAGCTTTCATACTTACATATTTTTTTACATTTGAATTACAATTGCATATCTATTCAATATCATAGCTTCATTGTTAGATTCAATTCTACTACTTGCTGGCATTCTTATTTCAATTATTGATTTCAAGGTTAATTCCTAAATCAAGGTTTTACTAAGGAAAACCCCTCCCCCCCAACAAAAAAACATCTTTTTCTTGTAGGTACAGGTTTAGAATTGCAATTTTGGGACCAGATCTGGATACCCTTTTCACCAAACTTTTGAGATCCGTGAACAGAGTCACTTTTGGATCTGTGCAGGTCAGGGTCAACATTATTGGGTTAGGGTTGACATTTTTGGGTCTAGGTCAACCTTTTTCATAAGATTACATCAGAACGGAAAACAATTTCTAGGTTTTGTTCATCTCCACATTTTGTTTCCGGATCATACTTCAGATTTTCTAGAAACTGAGTATAGACCCCAGAAAATAGCATTCTTTGATCTGCAATATTTCAAGGTTAGTACTTTTCTATCATTCATTTCAATTCAAATCCTTAATCTTTCTAAATCTATCACGCATTTACATCCATTTCAACACACATTTTTAAGAGGGAAACTTAGGATCTCCTTCTTTATTCTTATTTCCGATAGATTGATTCACATATGCATTGATCCTTTTTGGGTTGATCAATTTGGATCCTTCCTTTGTGCATTTAAGAATAAAATGGAATATCTTATCTTTCCCTCCACTCTAAACATTAAATGTAAGGTGAAAAGTGATTTGAGTATCAAAACACTCTTAGTCCATAAACCATCATTTTTCTCCTTTACATTTATTAAAAAAAAAAAAAATTGTGTGTTTTGCCCTAGTTTTGGGCATGACAATAACATTGCCTCCATATTAGGCAAGGAATAATTATCTTTTAATGAAGCAATATTTAAATTTATAAAGTCCACACACAATCTGATATCGCCATTCTTCTTTCTAAGTGGTACCAAATTTGATACCCAAGTTGAGTGCCTGATTGGCTAGATTATCCCAGCATCTTTTAACTTCATTAATTCTTGCTGCATCTTAGGAGACAAAAAGGGGTTAATAGGCCTCTATTTTTTCCTAAATGGTTTCACATCTGACTTTAGTTGGATTTCATGTTGAAAAATATCCTCTCTATAGGCTTTCAAATCCTCATATGACCAAGCAAAGACATGGTTATATTTTCTTAACAGTTTGATCAAATTTGTCCTTATATTAGAGTCTAAACCTTTTCCAATATAAACAACTTGAGGACTATTTTCAAATCCTTAATTTATTTCCTCCAAATCCTCAACCTTGGCATTGCTTAATTTTGTTGAATCATTTTGTTGACTACTAAACAATGCTTCAAGCTCAACCAGACCCCTAGGAATCTGATTAGAACTTAACTAGACAACCTCATTTCCCAAAAAATAGTATTTTCCATTATTGCTTTCTAGAAAAGTATTACAATCTATACTCTGGTTCTCATAATGGTCTAGACATTGAATAAATCTCAGAATATCTTGGTTATCCTGAAAAACCTGCCAGTTGTAAATGTTATCTGGAACAACTGGTCTTGTCTTGACTTCCAATTTTGACACCCCATGTAAGGTCACATCATCAATTTTTAGAACAACATTTGCTTAAAAATCAGCCATTATATTCTTTGACCTTCCTATCCAGCTTATATCAAAGACATCAAACATTTCAATTTGATCCCAAATAGCATACTTATACATTTTTAATTGATCATTTTTTACTGCATATTTGGATCTAACTTGAGCTACCACCAATTTAGAATCACCATAAACCTTTAAACATTTAATCCCATGTTTGATGGAAATTTCAAGTCCTAAAAACAAAGCCTCATATTCTGCAGTCTTATTTGTACATTGGAAAGCTAATAAAAAGGAATACTTAAAAGTTGTACCTGATGGAGATACCAATAATACACCTAGCCCTGATCCTTCTTTTGAGAAAGCCCCATCAAAATAAATTTTCCACAATCCATCACCCTGTAGAGTCAACTCTTTATTCAGAGGATCAATCTCTTCATTCTGATAATAAAGTTCACTCTTTTGTATCTTGAAATTTTCCATATCCATATCAATGCAACAATTAATGTTAGTGTCTTCAAATATTTCTATCATGTGTGGAGTTCTACCCTCCCTTGACACCTTAACATTATCTCCAGCAATGTTAAAAGTAGCATATGATAAATCACTTTGTATACTACCTCCCATTGAAGCACTCCACTTTCTTGACAGAAACATGCCATAATGTGGTGGTATATCAACAACAAGAACATTCATAGTCATTACCACATCAGGACATATGGCTAATTTATAAGGCATAGCCTCAATGGTTCCAATCACATGGACTTCTCTAGAGTCCATTGCTTGACATCTCCCATGAGGAGTATCAACCTATAATCCCATAGACCTCATGATTTCCACTGGCATAATAATGTTAGATGCTCCTGAATCAATCATACAATTTTTTAGCATCTTCCCATTAATTATCAGTGAAAGAAAAAATGGGTCAACAACTTTTAGGGAAGAAGTTGTATTTAAGAAAATTTGAGGAATCTCAGATGTTAATACCTCAACATCCTTCCCTTTTTTAATTGGTTTCTTACCAACATTCTCTAGACTTTGGACTTCTATTATGGGCACACTGTTTAATAATGACAACACCTTTTCCTTGTGTTATTTAATTCTCATCATTTCTAGAAATGGCACCTTTACTGTCATTTGGGATAAATAGTGACCCATGTCCATTGGAGTATATTTCACTTCTGAGGACTTTGATTTTTCAATAGTAATGTCAATTTCCTCAATATGTTCATTCAGAGTGGGTTCTTTTAACCTTTTTCTTTCCATCTTATGAATAGGAGTACATGTTTCTTGCCTTTTTAATTCTCCTTCTTGTACAACATTTGGTTCTAAGGCTTTGGTAATAATTTTGACCTTATGCTTATTTACATTTTCCCCAGGTCCTTCCTTTTTTTGTATATATTTGGTGTCCACTTCATTTTCTTTTATAAAGACACCTGATGGCTGACTACCAGTACCACCCACTACTTTGTTTCTTAAATGGTAGTTGCTTCTAGCCTTGTTCACTAAATCTACAGTAATCCTAGCTTTCTCTTCATCTGAGGCTTTTCTAATAAGTGGAAAATCCTGATTGTTTTGAGCATAACATCTTATATGGTCATCAGTTTCCTCTTCTTCACTATCAGATAAGGTCTGTTGATGATGACTTTCTACCCTTCTTTGTGAACTATAAGAATCATGGTTTTTAGTTTCACTGTCTGAATCTATATCATGACATGAATAAGTATTTGTCATACTATGATCACATTGTTCACCCTCATCATTTCCATGTTCTTCACTTACTCTTAAGTCTAAGGAAACAATACAAAAATCAAGCTTATCTGGGGCTTCACAAGCTTCACACCAGGGATCATCATTGCAGAAATGGACAATATTCTTATGTAGAGGGTCTAGAGTTCTATTATCTATCTTCTCCTTTCTAGGAAGGACAACAAGCTTCCCATCTTTAAACTAAGTTCCATAAGGATTTTTTTGCATTCTATTTTTGAGGATTATATGTATTATTGTAAGAAGGCCTATTGTTCTGAGGAGCCCTATATTCCTTATACTCTGGTTCTTTTAGGTTTCTCCTACTAAACCTTGAGTCATCTCTCCTATTTAATTTACCAGACACTCTTCCGTTCATTTCAATATTCACTGCTATCTTATAAGCATCAGTAAGAGTTCTAGGGTTTTTATCCCTAAGAGCATATCCCATTTTAGAATCAAAGGAATTTAAATAAGTTTCTAAACATACCTCTTCTTCCAGCCTTATCTTCTGAATTAGCTTGTGCATAGCTCTTTGAAATCTTGTATTAAACTCAGTGACCTCTTCATTGTAATTCTTTTTGATGTTGTTGAACTCGTTCAACAAAAAGCCTTTATTTGTTTTATCACCATACTTATCCTTAAATAATTCAATCAACCCATCCATGGAAATGACAGATCCATTAGAAAGGCTCCTAAACCATTCTCTAGCATCTTCTACTAGAGACTGAACAAATAATTTCATTAACACATCCTCATGAGTGATATTTAAATCATCAACAAAATCAAAAAACTTTCTTAAATGTGTTTCACATGAAATAACATTGTTACCTATGAACTTTGGGAGATTTTCTCCTATATCATCCACATCTTTAGGGAATTCATTAGGATATCCAAGAATACCAATGAATTTAAACTATTTATACCTTTTAGTATGCAATGGTTTTCTTTCAAAACTATCATTCTCTTTAAAAGAAGTAGATTTTTCTTTAGAAGTTGTTGCATTCTCTGTCCCAGTATGAGAATACTTAGAAGACTACAAAAAATCTATTTTCTTCTTCATTTCAATTGTTGCAGCTTCCATTTGTGCCTTTTCCAACATTTTCTCCATGGTCTATTTTTCAATTCTTAATTTCTCCAAATCAATATCCAACTTGGACATTTTCTCTATTAAAGGCTTCTGAAACCTAAGTTCTTGATTTCCATATTCAGTCATTTTTTGCGTACCTTTGTCTTTATGTGAACTAGAAGCCTTATAAGTAAGTGGTATTTCTTGGTCCTTTTGAGACCTCTCTGTACCTTTTATATTTTTATGTCTTGAAGATTTTCTTACTTTTATCAACATCCTTATGCTCATGTTTTTTCTTTCTCATTTCTCTCTCCCTTTTCATTTGTTGAATAAGGGCAAGCTATTTCATGATAAGTTTTTCCTCATTTGCTAGCTCATCAGAGGGAGCTTCATCAGAATCTTAACTAGATGCACTTGTTTCTTCTCTTTCACTAGAAGTAGAAGTAACAGTAGGTGTTTCTAATACTCTCTCCACTGCTTCTTCATATTCTGAAGTATTTCCATCATGAGAAGGCTGATTGTTGTTCACCTCTCTCCTAGTGTTACTTTCATTACCTCTTGGAGGAGTTTCATCAATGCTAACTTGGCTTCTCTTCTTCCTCTAGGACATTTCCATCCTTGAGGATGATGGGATTCCACCATCTAAAACCTTCTCAGGATTATTTTTCATCCTTGACCTAGTATTCATTCTGAGAGATATTTACTAAATTTTCACTAATCTCAAAGATTTTCTTTTAGATTCACCACCCAAAAATAGTTAGGAATGAATGAACACTATAAAATTTGAAAACTACAACTGATATGATGTTTTAATCACTTGAATCCCCAGTAGAGGTGCCAATTTTTTAGGGTTTTTTCTTGCAAGGCCTTTAGAATTGCTTGAATGCTTAAATAACTCTTTGAGTCCCAATGCATTTGACACACTGACTCAAGCAAGATAAAACACTAGTTGATGAGGTACTTTTGATAACACTTGGGATACCTATTATCACCTCCTTGTTTTTTGAGATCCACTGACTTAAGCAGGTTTTACCTATGATTGATTACTGACTTGACAGTATCTTTTAGAGTGGATTTTGTGTACGTGTCGAATGCTCTGTTCCTATATGGATACATAGATGACAATGTAGATAACTATGATTATTCTGAGGAAGAGGTTAATAATCCAAATCATTATATTAATGATGACAGACATCAACATAATAAGGAATTTCATCTTTCTTTCCTTTTATAATTCTTTAAGAATTTAGGAGGAATAACCTATTTGATTTTCTCTTTAAGAAATCAACAAACTCCATCTGTAATCTCTGTGAATACAATTGCTTTTAAATATATGCTCTGAAGGTAATTGATTTTCAATAGTCTTAAATATTTTGGATGATGATGGATTACCAAACTAGTTCTAAACCAGTGCCTATCCTTGGGCTTATAGAATCAAAAGATATAAATTCTCAGAAAATAAACAAATAAAAGTACTGTAGGATGCCTTGCAACCTACATGAAACTCAGGTAAAGTTCCTTACAAATTACCCTATCACTCCCACAATGTTATATCAAATCCTTGATTACTATTGTACTCTCTGAAACTACTCACAAAGTTTAATTCTCCCCTAAGAAGAAGCTTGCAAATAATTTAGATAACTACCTTGTAGCCAATATGCTTAACATGCCTTACAAATTAAACATAAAAGAGTACACTCAATAAGAAAAGAGACAATAACAATATGGAATAAAGATGCACAGTATTTTATTCATAAATTTTTGCTTCAATACATATCAAGGCTAAAAATCTCAAAAACACAGACTAAAATCTAGAAATCTGGCTTGCCAATATATTTCATCTCCTTTCAAAATTAATACATATGATCTATATATAGGTCTTAAACCATCTTGGAATCCTTAAAGCAAGGATGCAAAAAGATTTGGATGGTTTAAGGAACCTAACCCTAAAAGTACAGAAAAGACAAAAAACAAGAATGTTCAAGCGGTGGGAAGACAAGAATAAGGGATGAAATTTGATCTTCTTTTGTCTTCACATGAATTATTCCACCTTTGTCTCATAATATTCTGGATAGTATCTGATATTTGTATTGAGACCAAGCGACCACCATTTTAGGCTAACCTACACTTGTCTTTTATGATTACTAACCTCCCTGTGCTCAATGATCAGGTGCCAAGTGTTCCTCTCTACTCTTCATCCAAAACCTCTTCTTCTATTTCAACAGGCTTCTTTTTCTTCAGTATTGTCTTTAAATCCCATGGTGTCACATCCTCCTCTATAGGATAATTGAAGCTCTGAATACTCTACAGTTGTGCTTTTTGCCTTTCCCATCTGACATCAGTTATGCCTTTGATGTCAACTAAGAAGTTATTAATGTCAGTCTCTGCTTTAAAAGCCTCATCTAAAATCTTATTAAAATCTTCCATATCAAGATCAGAATTTGTAATAAATGCCTCTTTACTAGGCAGTCTACTATTAAATTCATTTCTCTAGGCCTCCAAGGCCTTAATCTGATCATCTTCTCCCTTTAGTGGAGGAACAAATCTATTGAAACTCGATCCAAACAGACTCATCTTTGCCTCTATCTAATTTGATTTACCTTTAAAGAATAGTAAAGTCACATTTATTTTCTTGATCTCATGCTCTACTTCTGTCACAATCTCTAGTAGGTCTGGCCTATGTGGCTATAAAGAAGCCAACCTCTCAAATAATTGTATCCTTGAAGACCATATTGTGAAAAAAGTAGTCAAAATGGATATGTAACCTATCACCTCAACATGTAAAGTAGGTAACTTATTATATGCATTTAGGATTATATCTATTTTATCTTTCAAGATATCAATCCTATGTTGAAGTATATGCAACAATGCATTTATGGAAATTTCATTATTTTTCTTAGCCATATCATTTGTTTTTACTTCTTCCCCTGTTTCAACCTTTTCTTCTATTTGTGGGGGCTTCTCTAATGGTACATATACCACTTCTAGCTTTTCACACAATTCTTTAGTCAATTCAATAATTACCTTATCTTGTTGATGAATCTTGATGTGGCATAGTTCTCTATCCTTAGCCAAGGCACTAGCCTCCTCTATTAAAACACCACATTTCTCAGACAACTATTTTGTCTTATCTTCATTCAAATGTGTCCAATGTGTCATTATTTGGTAAATCTCCAAATCATTTGTGTTTTGGACTGTCCATACCATTTGGTTTCCCACCATGCTCTCTTGAATATTTAGCAATTGAGGCTTCTGGTCTTTAGGACATAAACTCCACATGGAAAATGCCTGGGAATTTGGACTATATCTGAATCCCTTAATCATATCACCCATTTGAATCTCATTGGTCATCTTTAAATATGGTTTCTTTCTTATTTGATTTATTATAAATGCTAAGGCTAAATCCCAGCCTTCAGCAAGCAACATGCCAGTTTCCAACACTAATTTTCTAGCTTCCTCGGGAGTAATGTCTTCAGTTTTAGGATCATATGCTTGTAGATCCAAAAGAGCCTCATTTGTCACTGCTTCTTCACCAGCTATTCTTTATTTCTCTCTGATCTCTTCCTTCTTTTTCCATCTAAGGAAATCTTTGAATTCATCAATTTTAATAAAATCATCATCTTCCAAGAACTATTGATGATGGATCAATCTCTCATCTATACATGTTCTGAGAGGAAACTCTATGTTTCCTTCTACTTCTTGAACTAGTTTCTTTCCTTTCCCGATTTCCTTTCTTAAATTATGATCATATACTCTATTACCAGGAACAAGAGCACTTACTTTATCCTTTTTTCACTCTTTCCTTATGTAAGTTTGATCATGAGATGTCTGACCAAGATCAACCTTTTGCCTCTTGGTAGCAGGCTCTTCTATATCATCAGGCTGAGAAATTTAAGTCAAATCTATAATGTGTCATTGTTCCCCTTGTACCTGACCTACTTCTAAAACATTTTGTTGTGGTTGATCTATATGAGGTGGACTAACATATTATTCTTCACTCTCACTTTCATATTCAAATTCTGAATATTCAGGTTCTTGTCCCCCCTTCTTTACATCTAGAACTCTATCCAATTGTTCACAGAGTGTGTAAAAGTTGTCCAGCATAGCTTTGATTTTATCAAAATATTGCAAATCAGGGTAAAAACCTCCAAATGCTAATCCATTTCTTTTTATCTATTTCTCTAAATTCAACAAATCTTGAATTTTTTCTCTTCTATTTCTCACTTCTTCTTCATCAATTATATTCCTAGTAGCATCCTCCTCCACACAATCACAATGCACATATGTATTTGGTATGGTAGGAGTTAGGAGTTTCTTAGCTCATGCAATGAATCCCTCTGGATCAATATACCTATACAATAATGCTCCCATCTTACAACTTTCCAACCATTTTCTTACTAAATCAATAGCACCTTTACCAATTATAAACTGAAAAATCTTGAACTGCCTAGGGGTTAATGTCCCCTTTCTACGTGGTGCAAAGTGTTCATTGTCAGTTAACAAAATTTGGCAAATAAATTCCATAGCTGCAACTCTTGATGGCACATTATATGGTAGGACATGGGGAGGATGTGTGTATCCATACACTCTGATCATAGTGAAATTCTCTTCTAAAAAGAAGTCTCCTCAATTGTGGTCACCTTCCCATTTATCAAAATACTCACATGGCCTTAGCAGTTGTAACACCTTCACTAGAAGTCTATTTTTATTGACACCCAAGCTCTGCATCAAAAGGTAAACAATCCAATTCTCAAATCTGTAGAAATAACAGTCCTTGGAAGTGAAATTCCATATCTTGATCCAAAATTGGACAGGATTAGGTTGGTCATGAAAAATTCTCTAGGGGTTCAAATTATTTACATCCATGATGCCATAATTGAAATGCAATAAAATATGCATAAGGATAGAATAGTGTAAAAATTTGGTATCTTTATCCTTCTTCTGTATAGCTATAAACCCCTCATGCATCCTGTTAGTGATGTATTGAATGTAGTCATAGCTAGTGCTAGAAGGCACATCTTGTAAATCCAAAACCATCATCAAAATCCCAGCATTTATCTTCTCAGCTCCTCCATCCCTACCCAACACCTTACACAAAGCATATGCAATATATTTGATATAAAAATGTAAATCCTTGAAACAATAAGGTGCAGTTCTTGGTAAAGGGACAATGTGGTTTCTAACCTCCTTAAGGATATGTTTCTGTAATTGATTTCTAGCTATCCCAGGCTGTAACCTATATCTTTCCTCCTACTTTGTAATGTTAACCTGTGTAGACATGGTACTATACAAGCTGAAAGCTAGCATAAAATAATTCCTATTCAGAATTAACAATGCAGTACCATCATTGTTTTTAATTGTCCTTGATAAGGAGTCATAGTGGTTTGCTAGACCTAGAAACAAGTCTACATCTATGAAGACATCAAGAACAATTAACCTAGCCAAACCACTAGTCCAAGGGTTTGATATTGGTATGGATATATCAACATTCTTATAAAAGTAATTGTAAAGAGAAAAGCTTGTAGACCCTGGTGTATGGGCATCTCTAATATCACAGTACTCATCTACCAATATGTTGGCATTTGCCCTTTTGTTTTGTGTAGATCCAGGTAACAGCTTCAAAAACTCATCAGAGAAATTCATCTTTCCCTTAGCATCTTCATCCACCTCATCGCTCTTCCTACTAGTAGATGCCACACTAGCTGCTTTACTCATTTTGTTCTGTTCTCCACTTCCTTTTCACCGATATTGGAACAAATCTTCTTTCAGGACACCTTACCCTTCTTTGTGCACTGAGTATAATTCAAGATCTCTAAAAACTGAATAATCACTCTAAAATTGATAAAAAATTTACTGAATTAATAATTCTTTCTTCTTAGACACAAAAAACCTAGCAAATTTTCTGCTCTGAAATTCTGGATGTATGATGAATGAAGAAAAACCTAAGATCATCCCTTTATGGTAATTTTTAAAGAGCACTTAACTTGTCATTATAGAATCAATCAATTTATCCTTCAAGTTTACATGCTATGATATTAATTGAATTCATAGCCATAGCTCATGAATGTGACAGGAAATCAAATTCAAATGAGTACTTTTCAGAAAAACCCTTATAAAATTTGAACAAAATCACATGTTTTGATATGATTGGATCTTTATCAGACATCTCAGTTACCTTTTTCACATAGTCATTAATCTCCTATATTTCTATTAGATAAGGACTCTCCATATTGTCATGTCAACAACCACCATTTATCATAACTACCACTTTTCACATCTGGCGACCTAGCGACTATGCATTATCTCCTTGTCACTGATCAAATCTCTTAACTCTAATTTTTTCTAGAGACCTGGCGACTGCATGATTTTCTTCCCCTCAACTTAACTGTGGTTTACTCTTGGCGATCATGCAACTAAAGGAATCCAAGTTGCTAGGTGAATAGCCTAACTCTAAGTTTATTTGGAGACCGCAAGACTATGGTTACTTTTTCATTTATTAATCTCTGATCGCTAAGTCTCTGAATGCTCTTTTCCCTTTTTGAGACCCCACAACTACCCTTAGTCACTCAATCACTGAATAAATATGCTCTTTAATATTTCCTTTGGAGACTTCATGACAAGGCTTATGAAACTTTATCTTATCATTCAATTTAGAGACTGTGTGACTAAAGCTTAATTTCATTGTCGCGAGAATATTTTACTCTGTGCAAATTTTATAGAGACTTAGCGACTATCATTGATCTCATCTGCATCTCCATTTGCATTTAACGGCTCCGCTAAGTCACTGAATACATTCTTGAAATCCTAAATTATTTGGAGACCATGAGACTAATGCATTTTTTCTTTATTTACTTTGGACACGTGTCTCACCTTTGCTTGTTTGTCTCCAAGTCGCTGAAAGGATGCTGACTTATCAAGTTTGACTAGCGACTACCCAACAACCATATATTTCATTTTAGTCTATAGTTTTTCACCAAGTCTCTAAACCTTTTACTTAACTGACCTTTTATCTGGAGACATAGTGA
Source organism: Thuja plicata (assembly GCA_018584345.1). Classification (NCBI taxonomy): domain Eukaryota; kingdom Viridiplantae; phylum Streptophyta; class Pinopsida; order Cupressales; family Cupressaceae; genus Thuja; species Thuja plicata. Next base: position 1,391,354 of record MU223176.1, on the reverse strand, counting down.
TTGAAGCTTTTAAATTTATCACTATTTGTGTTCTGATTTGGAGACCCCGAGACTAAAGGAATCGCTAAGTCTCATGATAATTTTCTAACTACAGGATATACTGCGTGACACCGTGACTTAACTGTTTGTCTCCATGTCACCAGATCATATTTTCCTCATTAGGAGACTTCATGACCAAGGCTTATCACTAAGTCTCATGACTTATAAGGTGTATCCTTTTCCTTTTAGAGACAAGCCAACCAAAGTGAATCGTTAATTCTCGTTATGAAATGGAATATTCATTTAACATTAGGAGACTGGGTGACTAACCTTTAAAAAATACATGACTTATTTATAACTTAAGCTTTTTCAAAAAGGTAACTCGAAAACATAAACCTGATTAACACATCTAGGGATTTTTAACACTTTTGTATATAATGAAACCTAAGATAGGGTTTTTACCACTTCTCTAGATTCTAACTTAAAAACATGGAACTTTCTCAAGGACCTTGTAGCTTTGGACATACTTTCAAAATTTGTGCACTTCTTAGTCATGAAGATATCAAGAATTTTAGGGTAAACACCGTAACTGGGAATACAACCAACAGAATCTTACAAGAATCATAGTCCAATATTTGATGGATATAACTATACTTTATGGAAGATTCACTGATAGTTCATCTTAGATGCATTGATGAATATTTTTGGAAGATTACTATGTCAATCTATACTACTCCTATAACCCCTACTACTCTAGATGAAATCAAGGATGCCAAATCAAATAGCAAGGAAAAGGAAGCTTTGTTGAGTGCATTGATTGATGTTGAAATGACCAATGTCATGGAATTAGAGATGACTAATGAGTTTTGGGAGAAGTTACAGACCCTTTATGAAGGAGATAAGGAAGTGAAGTTTTTCAAGTTCAATATTTTAAAGGGAAAACATGAAGTCTTGAAGATGAGTAGAGATGAGCATATTGGCTCTTTCATGTTTAGGATGAATGAGGTGGTGTGTACTATAAGATGTACTGGAGGTAATTTGGAAGAAGAAGAGATTTTTTCAAAGGTACTGTGATCTTTTCCCCCTTCCTATAGGCACAAATTTGCACCTATTGAGGAGATCCAGATAGTTACAGATGTAACAATAGAGAAGTTTGTTGGTAAGCTTACTAGTATTGAGCTAAGTAAGTTTGGTGGTGCATAGCCTAGGGTGGAATCAGATTTCAAAGATATTGTTTCTATAAGGGACAAGAAAATATATGATTCAGGAGAAGGTTCCTCAAAGAAATGGTCAATATATGAGAAAGAGATGAAAGAGCTTGAAGAAGAAGAGAGAGAAATTCAATAGTTAAAAGAACTATTTTCTTGAAGATTTCCCAAAGGTTCTGGTAAGTACAAAGGAAAAATGCCTCTTAAATATTTTTCAAGCAATATGATAGGAAATTTTGCATCTATATGTTCGAAAAGGGTTTCTAATCTTAAAGATAATAAAACTAGTGTTCAAAAGGAGTGTTACTATGTTGTTGATGAAGGGGTAATTAGATGATGAATCTAATGATGTTGACAAGAGCGATGATCAATTTTATTAATTTCTATCAAAGAATAAGATTATGAACTTATTATTTCTTCTAGTAGTATTGTTGAGGAGAAATCCCTAGTTGTTCAAGTTGTTTAAAATATGAATAGGTGATAGAGAGAGGATTCTCTCATCATATGACTAGTGACAAGAGAAAATTTGTCAACTATGAAAAGTATGATGGTGGTATTCTCAAGTGGGGTGATAATACATATGGTATGATCATAGGTAGAGGTTCTATTTCTCTAGATGGAAAGAATAATACATATGATGTGTTGTGTTAATACAAGTCTAATTATTGAGAGGGAAGGGGTGAATTAGTAATCCGCACAAAAATCACCAATTCAACTTATATAAACTTCATTCACCATAACATGTAACTAGCATAAGGAAACTTCAATGCATACATCCATAAGTAATCAATCACACAATGTAAACACCATATTTATCTCGTGGAAACCCAAGTGGGAAAAAACCACAGTGTGAGATGATACCCACAAAATTTTTACTCTTTTGGAATACGCCATGTGAGGAGCTTACCCTCTAAAAGGTTTACAAAACACTATTAGGTGTACATGGTTAAGGGATTTTCCTAAGACTTGTTAGTATCTTTACCCTGTTAGGAGTATCCTTGTTAGAGGACTTTAAACACAAGATAAGGTGTCACCTTGTTAGAGGATTTAGAATAAAATATATGTTGGGATCCACCTTGTTAGAGGATTTTACTATGCCAATGATTAGAAAGGAACATATGAAAATGATCTGTTAAAAATTCACTACATCTGCATGATTAGATCCTTTTAAGCTCTGAGATACATCACCATATTGTATTCTCTTTCTCAACTTGATTGCACTTCATTCCCTTTCTTTCTCTATCTTTAAATCCTTTAGCAATTTGCAATCATCTCTCTCTTTTTATGTTCTTCAACTGCTCTATTATATAGAATCACCTCCACCAACTTACAACAAACCCTATATCTAAGATATGAACAATTCATATCTTTCTAGCTAATATAAAATGTATCTAGACACTCAAAATGTATTTTCCTCTGATCACATCATCTTCCATATTGATTTTGATTGGTAGTTGAGTAATTTCAAAAACTTTATTTGACCAAAAAATAAACTTCCTAAAGAATCTTTCTCAAACATATACCTTGATCAATGTGTTGTCAAATGATTCCCATCAATCACATAAATACCTTCCATCTTAACAAAATTAATCATCGATCTTTTAGTCATAACAAATTTCATCACTGATCCAAAAATCTTCATAGCATATTCAAGAACTCTTTCTTGTTTACCTGTTAATTTTTTAACACAACTTCCACTCAATTAAAATAGATACACCGATTGACATTATGATTCACTCTTGTACATACAATATCTTGACAATGTATAAAAAAATATCACGTGACCGCTCAGTGTAATAATTCACCAATTTCATGTAACAATCAAATCATTTACTGTCTATCACTGAATCATTTAGCATTTTACCCAGTTTGAGTCCATTCAAACATAACCAAATTAATTCTCCATATCAAATGTCGCAATGGAAAATTTAACATCAAAAAACTGTTAGTAATAACTGAGAGGGGGGTGAATCAGTGGCCTTAAAAATTTATCTAATTTCAAACTTTAATCCAAAAATTAGTACTTCTCAAATTATTAAGTCCCTACAAGATGTATACCTTTGAAATACTTGAAAAAAATAACAGTCTGTCGATTTACGTTGTCTGTCCTTATTCTCCTTGATAACCGATAAGCAGTAAATTGTATTTATCGATACTCAGTAAATATGCAGAGTATACCAGTCAATCCATAAATGCATATGTAGAATGTAAAACAATAAAGTAATAAACCATACACACATAACACAAGGATTTTAGCGTGGAAACCCTATTAAGGGAAAAGCCACTGGGACCGGTACCCCAAATTTTCACTCTTCTGAAGTGAGCCCTGTTAGGAGCCAACCCTGTTAAAGGTTACAAACACACTATTAAGTGCAACCTTGTTAGAGGATTTTCAATACATAGGTTATCACTAAGTATCTGGCATCTATGCTACCATCCTTGAATCAATCTCACGACTATCAATAGGGTTTATGCAAATCTTACTACCATCCTTGAATCAACCTCCTTCTTAGACTATCAATAGGCTTTAGGTAAGATCGGTGCTACTATCATGAGTCAACCTTCTGGTAATCTGTTAGGATATACCTCAGGTAAAAAATACTATTAAGTCCTGCTCTATTAAGAGACTTAATGCTTTAATGGTTAAACTAAAACAAAATGACCTGTTTCTAATGCAACTGAATTGCAAATTTTCAAATCTATTTACTTACAATATCTTTCTGATCAATGTATCAATACAATTCCTTTGTACTTAACTCTTTCTACTCTGTGATGCTATGATTTTCAGTCTGTCGATGTCTGCAGAATTATTTAGCTCTCCCTTAGCTTGATTGATCAGGACTGCATGAAGTTAATCCTTCATCAGTTTCTCTTTAGCATCTTCTATCAGTTCACTCCCCCGTGTATTTGATTGCTTGCTTACCTCATCTTGAGGTGAATTGTTCTTGTCTCTTATATAGACATGGTTTTCCTTAATTATAGGTTCTTGATTCTTTATTCTTGGCATGAAAAAAAATCTAGCCAAATTGATTTATGGCTTTAACTCTTGATTTATCTCATAGTTATCTTCTTGCCAACTGTACAAATCACTTACTTAACTATGGTCGAATAAAAAAAATAAAACAACCAGTTAAGTCTATCCTTTAGCTCTGGCAGCTAGATATTTTGTCATTTTCTGATCTCTCTGTTCTATTGGTCAATTCTACAGTTCGTCACCAGTGACAACTGCCAGTTCTATTGGTGTAACTTTAGTTAGCTTTGGGATCTTCGTCCATTAGGAAACACTGGATCTTGCTCATCGGGAAACACTATTTTTAGCTCGTCAGGCATCATGTGATTATGATTTGTTGGGCAACACTGTCTTCTGCTCATCGGGAATCATTGTGACTTTATCTCTGTCTTTACTGATGATGTGCACTTCATCGGTGTAGTCTGTCACTTAGTGAATACTTCAATTTTATGCATTGCTGAAAGCATAAACTTTATTCCATTGAATCTCTAAATTTTTTTGTATTATGTATATGACCATACAGAAGATATCAAGTTGACATCAATGACAATACAAACCATTAACTGATTTAATGTCTTGCATCATCTTCAACTTAATATAGTCAACCATTTAATCAGTTACATGTCATCAATCTCTCCCTTTGGCATTGATGGAAATATGCTATATTATCACACTACACTATTGCCAATACAATATGAAATACAATTGTTGAGATTCATCAAATTACCAAACAGTTTGTTTTGATAACTGATAAAATGTCTAACCACCGGTAAGCTCTGTGTAAGCTTAGATTTGATTCTTGCAGCTTTCCTTTTTCTTCTTCTGATGTGTTGTGACCTCTGTTGGTGTCAAATTTATCTTTGCCTGTTCTGTTTCTTTGATGTCTCTATCTTTTGTTTGCAACTTTTATACAAATTATCTCCCTATGGATATGATCTTTTCCTGTTTGGAGTAATCTAATAATGAATAGTTTCTGATGATAATATGAATACATTCTCTCCCTTTGACAACAATGCCAAACAAATATTTTACAAATATGACATTCTGTCAAACAATTTCTTCTTTCCATAATATATTCCTTGAATTTCCCTTATCCATCATCAATATAACAATCTGGTCTGGTGCTTGGTTTTGATATATATGCCTTGTTCTATATAGATGTAGCTTTGAAGTTCACATTGTGCTTGCATCATTCATGAATGATATTCTGATAATATATTGCTGATGTAGCCGTCAGTCCTTTTACTGACTGTTAGACATGGGTTTGACCCCTAGTCACTTTCTCAAGTACTCAAATGTATCTTTGGGTAGTGCCTTGGTGAAGATATCAGCCAATTGTTCTTTTGATTGTACATATTCAAGTATCACCTCTTTTTCTTGAACTTGTTCTCTCAAATAATGATACTTGATGGCAATGTGTTTAGTCTTCACATGCATGACTAGATTCTTGGAAATATTTATTGCACTGGTGTTATCACAATAGATAACCACTGGTTCTTTGATCTTCATATGCATCTTGTCTAGCAGTTGTTTAATCCATACAACATTTGAGCATTTTGCAGTAGCAGCAACATATTCTGCTTCTGCAGTAGACTGAGAGATACATCCTTGCTTCTTGCTAATCCATGTGACAAGTCTGTCACCCATAAAGAATTCTCCTCCAGTTGTGCTCTTTTGGTCATCAAGATTTCCAACCCAATCAGCGTCGGTAAACACTTTTAGTTCAAATTTTCCTTCTCTTCTATACAATAAGCCAAATTCCTCAGTATTCTTCAGATATCTTAGAATTCTTTTCACAGTAGTTATATGTGATTCCCTGGGGTTAGCATAAAATCTAGCAATAATTCCTACTGCATGTGCAATATCTGGTCTTGTGTGTACAACATACATGAGTTTTCCTATCATTGATCTATATATAGTCTGATTTACCTCTATTGTCTTGTCTTCCTTTGTTAATTTGCATCCAGTAGCCATCGGTTTTCCAATAGGTTTGGAATCTTCCATCTTGAATATTTTCATAACTTCTTTGATATATTTGGACTGAGTAATGAAAATACCTTCACTTTGTTGAATGATCTGTAGACCAAGAAAGAACTTGATCTCTCCAAATATAGACATCTCAAATTCCTTTCTCATCTCATTAGAAAATGATTTGCATAGCATATCATTGCCTCCAAATATGATGTCATCAACAAATATTTCAACAATCAAAGTGTTAGCATTATTATCTTCTTTCACATAAAGATTACTATTCTCACTAGTCCTTATGAATCCAATACTTATTAGATAGGAATTAATTCATTCATACCAAGCTCTAGGAGCTTGTTTTAATCCATACAAGGATTTGTGAAGTCTACATACCATGTTCCTTTTGTCTAGATCTATAAACCCTTTTGGTTGCTCAATGTATACCTCTTCTTCAAGTATTCCATTTAGGAATGCTAACTTGATGTCCATTTGATATACCTTGAATCCTTTGTATGTAGCATAAGCGAGTAGAATTCTTACTCCTTCTATCCTAGCAATGGGTGAAAAGGTTTCTCCATAATCTATACCTTCCTCTTGCGCATACCCTTTGCATACTAGTCTTGCTTTGTTTCTTGTGACTTCTCCATTCTCGTTTAGTTTATTCCTGAATATCCATTTTGTACTGATGACATTCTTGTCATCTAGTCTTGGCACAAGTGACCATGTCTTGTTCTTCTCAATCTATTCAATCTCATCATTCATAGCACTTATCCATTCTTCATTGTCTAGTGCAGCATTGACAGATTTTGGTTCAAACTCACAAATTAAGAAATTTGAGTTTAAAGACTTACTTCTTGTTCTTGTACCAGCTTTCTTATTTCCTATGATTTGGTCCTCTGGATGGTTCCTTCTTACATATCTTCCAAGTACAGGTACAAATCTTTGCATATCAGCTTGATCTTCATTACCTTGCTCATTATCTTGACCATTATCCTGACCGTCGGTTGCAACATTCTGTCGTTCTTGATTTAAGCAATGTTGCTCAGGTAGAGTTGTGGGTTCTTCATAGTATACAAACATTTTGTAGTCCTCTGGTTCTTTTGTGCTTTCCAGAACATTCTTTTCTACAAATTCATCAATCTTTACATTTGCACTTTCAGCTATTTTGTTAGAAGCCTTGATTAGACATTTAAAAGCTTTGCTTTTGGTAAAATACCCCAGAAAAATACCTTCATCACTTTTGGTGTCTAACTTTTCATTTCTTTGATCTTTTAAGACATAAAATTGACTGCAAAAAATTTTGAATAAACTTACATTGGGTGTTTTACCATACCATAGCTCATAAGGAGTCTTCTTTGAGTCCTTTCTAAATTTTACTCTATTAAGTGTGTAGACAACAGTGCTAATAGCTTCCCTCCAGAAGATCTAAGTGATTTCCTTCTTTGTCATCAATGTTCTTGCATAATCAACTATTGATCTATTCCTTCTCTCAACAATCTCATTTTGCTTTGGTGTTCTTGGTGCAGAAACCTATCTTTTTATACCATGCTCATTACAGAAATTAGTGAACTCATCTGATATAAATTCTCCTCCTCTATCTGATCTCAAATATTTCAGATCCTTACCACTTTGTTTTTCTACCATAGCCTTATACCATTTAAACATCTTAAATGCTTCAGATTTTTTTTTTAAAACATGACTGTCATCATTCTAGAGTAATCATCAACAAAGAGAATAAAATATCTATCTCAATAATATCTCTTTGTCCTCATAGGTCCACATAAATTAGTATGGACTATTTCTAGAATATCATCAGATGTATGGGTTTTGCTTTTGAAACTAAACTTTGTCATTTTACCTTCTTGACAATTTTTACACATGATGTTGTCTGGCTTTGTCATCGTCGGTAAGCCTCTTACACTTCTTTTCCTACTTATCTTCATCATGTTGTCAAAGTTCACATGACACAACCTTTTGTGCCACAGCCATATGTCTTCATTTCTAGTCATGAAGCAAGTGGGGTTAGTATCATTCAGATAGAATAAATTACCTTTGGTCTGTTCACCGGTACCAATCAGTGTTCCTGATTCATTGAAGATCTTTTCCTTATTGTTCTCAAATGCTACTTTATGACCTGAATTATTCAGCTAAGAAACACTCAACAGATTATAATTCAATCCTTTTACCCAATAAGGATTTTCACATTTAATCAGGTCATTCAGCATTACTGTTCCTTTACCTTCAATTTGACAAGGAGAATCATTTCCCATTCTTACTATACCACCTTTATAGTATTCAAAAGTGTTAAAATTTTCTTTATCACCGGTCATATGGTGAGTGAAACCACTATCTATAATCCAAATATCATTTTTACTAATCTTAGATATGAGTGCAGTTTATTCATACCTTTTATCTTCATCTGAATCATCCTTCACAGCTACAAACACTATCTCAACATCATCATCCAGTTCGGTGTTAGTATCTTCATCTTTGCAAGCAACTAGATATCTAGACTTCTTGCCTTTGTCCTTATAATCTTGGGTATCACTTCTTTCTGATCATTGGTAACCTCTGTAATCTTTGTTATCACCTATGTCAGATTTCTTCTCAAAAGATCTGTTATCATATTTTCTTTTAGGACATCTTGCAGCAAAGTGTCCAATCTCTTTACAATTAAAACATACAAGTGGTAACTTGCCTTTGTATTTACCTTTGCCTCTTAGCATTCTTCTTTCCATGAGTGCTTCAATTTCA
>MU223176.1:1367337-1377518 GCA_018584345.1 Thuja plicata | reverse complement strand
TTCATAACATAAGGAATGCTGCAGGAATGTTTCAAATAATCATATGGTAATATTTTCAATCAAAAAGAGTTTTATATCCTTTTAGAGAGTGTTTTGGATGAATTTATGAAGAACAAGAGCTATGGAAATAATAATAAAGCCATTGATATGAATCATGGGAAATGTCAAAGCAACCCTTGTTAAATCATAGAGACATAATGTCTCTTATTTAGTCATTAGTGACATGTCTGAAATGAGAGGGAGATATCAAATATATGGGTTTTCAAATAACAAGCCACGACCATAAAGGAAAAGACAGTGTTTCTCTCAAAATGACATGAAACCCTCAAATGAGCATGAAATGGTATACAAAGAAATGCCAAATACAGACCGTGGCCTATTAAAATGGCATGGTAAATATCTAACAAGCAATTTTTTTTTTTAATTCTATCTTGACATCGTTGCAATTGCAACGTTACCCCAGAATTACGACGAGGTCATTGTACTAGTGACGCCCGAAAACCGTTGCAGTTGCTTGGGTGTTAGTCGCAATTGCGACATGAACTCAAGATTTACGACGGGCGCACTGTACTGGCGACGCCCAAAAACCGTCACATTTGCTTGGCTTTACGTCACAATTGCGACGTGAATTCAAGAATTACAACCGGCGCGTTGTACTGGCGACGCCCAAAAAATGTCACATTTGCTTGGCTGTACGTCGCAATTGCGACGGATACCCATATAATTATGACGGATTTCCTGTATTGGCAACGCCCCAAATGCCGGGGTTGATAGGGCTACATAGCGACGGATTGAAGTCACAATTGCGATGGATAAGGAGAGACGTTGTATTTTGCGACTAAAGAACAGCGACATCTATGACTGTCGCAATGGCGACACATTGCTATCGCAATTGAGACACATAACCATCGCAAATCGACCACAAATGTATTAGTGGTAGCAGTGATCTCAAATCTCTTAATAGAGTATACTTAATAGTCTTTTTGTAAATCCTCTCAAAAGGTAGCATTTCTATGTTGAAGGCCTTTAACAAGGCCACTCCTCACAGGGTGATTAAATCCTTTAATAGGGTCACACCTAACATTGTGTTATTGTAACCTTTAATAGGGTTGGCTCCTAACAGAGCTTACTTCAAAAGAGTGAAAATTAGTAACTAGTTACATTGTTGGTTTTTTCCATATTGGGTTTCCACGTCAAATCTTGGTGTCACCTATGTATATGTTATTTGTTTCATCCTTTATGTTTCTGCACTTAATCACTAAAGTATAATTGCATTGGATATTATAAAGATTGATTTGACACCCGAGTTACAGAAGAATATCTTAATTGACCGTGTAAAAGTATTAAAGTATTTAGGACATCTAAGGGACAAAGGATTTGTTTTGGAGTAACTGATTCACCCCTCCCCTCTTAGTTACTTATCTCATTTCCAACAATTGGTATCAGAGCTTCAAGTGCTTTAAGAGAAGGTTTCAAGACCTAAGCTAAAGATCAAAGATGTCTTACAGAAGGGAGATCCCAAAGCTAAACAAAGAAAACTTCCTAGCATGGAAACAATTGATGAAGCTACTTCTATCTACTATCAGAGATGCTAGTATGCAATTTTTGGAAAGGAAATATGTGGAACCAACAGGGACTATGACTGTGAAATAGATGATGGAACGAAAACTTCATAACATAATGATGATTGATATAGCTTCTTCACTCAGCTACTCAGAATTTGACAAAGTCAAGGACTTCCCTACAATCTATGATATGTGGAAGAAATTACAAGACACTCATGGAGGAGATGCAAATGTAAAGAGAGCCATAGTAGAAATTCTAAGAGGACAATTTTACTAAATGAAAATGAAAGAATGAGAAGACATTACAAGATATAGTGAAAGAATCAAGAAGGTTGTGAGTGCCATCAGAGCTGTGGGTGGAATAATTGAAGATACAACCATAGTCAGCAAGGTAATAAGAACTTTACTTCCTATCTATGCTATTAGAGTTTCAGATATTCAAGAGATGAGGTGCAATAAGGACATAACTCTGGACACATTAGTGGGAAGGCTTACAACTTTTGAGATGGACAACTTTGACAATTACTCTCTTAGCTCTAGCAATCTTGAATCTACATTCAAAGATGAATTAAACCTTGGTAAGAAGGATAGATACTCAAAAGGGAAACAGATTGAAAGTGACAGTGATGATAAATCTGATGATGAAGATCTTGACATCATTGAAGCATTACTTGCAAGAAGAGCTGCAAAAGGAAAATATAAGGGAAAGATACCATAGATTTGTTTTTCATGCAATAAGGTTGGTCACATTGCTGCAAAGTGTCCAAACAAAGAAGACAAAGATGAGAAAAAGTTCAAAAAATTCAAGGATTTCAAGAACTACAAAAGCTACAAGGATAAAGGTAATAAATCTTGCTATATTGCTAAAGATTCTGACAGTGATGAAGAAGAATATGAAATGGTTTATATTGCTATCAAGGATGAGTCAGATGAAGAAGATGAAAATATAACAGTTTTCTCACACATTAGTAAAAATGACACATGTATAATTGATAGTGGTTGTTCTCATCACATGACTGGTGATAAGACAAAATTTGAACATTTTGAACACTATGATGGTGGGAGTGTTAGTTTTGGGAATGATGAACCTTTCCCTGTAAAAGGAAAAGGTTGCATCATTCTGACTGAAGGAATCAAATGTGATAATGCTTATTGGGTTGAAGGATTAAGGAGAAATCTACTCAGTGTAGCATAGCTGAACAACATTGGCCTCAAGGTAGAATTCATGAATGGTAAGGCCAAGCTCCTGGATGGTAAAGGGAACCTAGTTGGAACTAGTAGGCAAACAAAAGGTAATCTAATCTATCTTGATCTCACTAAAGGTTCATGTTTTGTTGCACAAGTAGAAGAAACATGGTTATGGCATAAAAGGTTGTGTCATGTAAATTTTGATAATCCGGTAAACATAAGCAAGAGAAACAGAGTCAAAGGTATTCCTATCTTGAAGAAACCTGAGTTAGCAATATGCAAACAATGTCAAATTGGAAAGATGGGCAAGACGAGTTTCAAAAGAAAGAATTACAAAACTAATGAAGTCTTGGAATTGGTACATACTGACCTATGTGGACCAATTGGAACAACAATCTATACTAGAGAGAAGTATTTTATTCTATTTGTTGATGATCATTCTAGAATGATGATTGTCATGTTTCTTAGAGAGAAATTAGAATCTTTTCATAAATTCAAATGGTATCTTGCAAGAGTTGAAAAGGAAACAGGAAAGAAGATAAAATTCCTAAGATCTGACAGAGGAGGAGAATTCATTTCTAATGAGTTCAATGAATTCTATAATGAGAGAGGAATCAAAAGATAGGTATCTACCCTTGGTACACCATAGAAAAATGGAATAGTAGAAAGAAGAAATAGATCCATTATGGATTGTGCCAAAACCCTAATGATTGAAAAGAATGTAGCTGCCAAATACTGGAATGAGGCCATTAGCACTACAGTGTTCACCTTGAACCGAGTTCAACTGAAGAAAGGTAGTAACCAGACACCTTTTGAATTATTGTATGGCTATAAACCTAATGTTAATTATTTCAAAGTATTTGGAAGTAGATGCTACATCTTGAAGGAAGCAAGAAATGGAAAAATAGATGCAAAAAGTGATGAAGGAATATTTCTAGGTTACTCATGTAAAAGCAAAGCATATAAATGTCTGAATCTTACTACTCATAAAGTCATAGAAAGTGTACATGTCAATATTGATGAGTTTGTATAAAAATGGGAAGAGAAGAGAAGTAAAGAGTCTGAAGACTACATGAACTTTGTGTATCATGAACCTGATACTATACCTATGAATCGATCAATGGTGATTGGACAACAGAACCTTCAACCACTAAATATACTAGCACAAACTATGCAATTCGAGTTGCAAAATATGCAACCCGAGCTACTAGTAGAAGAGACTGAGTCATAGACAGAGGGAACTGAGTCCTAGACAGAGGAACCTGAGTCTCAGATAGTGTAACCTGAGTATCAGACAGAAGAACATGAAATAATGTTTAATAATGACAGACATAGTGTATCAAGTCAAGAATCTAGACTGAAGGATCTAGTACTTTCAAAATATGTTAGAAGGCATCTTGCACTTGAGAAAATAATTGGAGATCAGATAGAAGGTGTAATGACAAGGAAAAAACTCAAAGGTACATGTTTACTAAGTGAATTTGAACCTAGAACTATATTTAAGGATGCATTGAATGATGAAAGATGGATAGAGGCAATGAATGAAGAAATTGAGTAGGTTGAGAAGAACAAAACTTGGACTCTTGTGCCTAGGATAAAGAAAAAGAATGTGATTGGAACCAAGTGGGTTTTTAGAAATAAGATGAATGAAAATGGTAAAGTTTATATAAAAAAGGCCAGACTAGTTTGTAAAGGATATTCTCAAGAAGAGGGTATTGATTATGGAGAAACTTTTTCTCCTATTGCAAGACTTGAAGGAGTCATAACTCTTCTGGTATATGTTGCACATAAAGGATACAAAGTATATAAAATGGATGTGAAATCTGAATTTTTGAATGGAATCCTAGAAGAAGAAGTCTACATTGAAAAACCTAAAGGATTTGTTTATCCTAGCAGAAGGAATATGGCTTGCAAGCTACACAAAGCATTGTATGGACAGGATCAAGCACCCAGAGCCTGGTATGAAAGACTGCATAGCTATCTAGTAAGTATTGGATTTCAGAGAACCAGTGATAATAGTATCCTATACATCAAAGAATGACCACAAAACAAAATACTGTTAGTATAGATATTTTTTGATGACATGTTATTCACTGGTTATGATGACCTATGCAAAGCATTCTTTGTAGCTATGAGTAAAGAATTTGAGATGTCTATGTTTGGTGAGATCAAATTCTTTGTTGGATTACAAGTACATCAAATGAAGGATGGTATCTACATTACTCAATCAAAATATATCAAGGAGATACTTAAGAAATTTTGTATGGAAGATTCCAAACCTGTTGGAACATCGATGTGTACTGGACATAAATTGTCTAAGGATGATGATTTAAAAGAGGTGGATTAGACCAACTACAGATCCATGATTGGAAAATTGCAATATGTTGTTCACACCAGACCTGATATTGCATTGGTAGTTGGTATTGTTGCAAGATTTTTAGCTAATTCCAGAGGAAAACACCTAATGGCAATCAAAATAATTCTAAGATATTTGAAAGGTATTGAAGACTATGGTTTATGGTATAAGAAAGGTGGAAAATTTGATTTAAAGACATCCACTGATGTTGATTGGCCTGGAAGTGTTGATGACAGGAAAAGAACCAGTGGTGGAGCTTTCTTTCTTGGAAAGAGGTTAGTGTCTTGGACTAGCAAGAAACAAAATTGTATCTCTCAGTCTACAACAGAGGCAGAATATGTTGTTGCAGTAGTGAACTATTCAAACATCATATGGATCAAGAAGTTGTTGTCAAGAATGAAGAAAGAAGTAAAAGAACCAGTTATTATCTACTATGACAACACCATTTCCATTAACATTTCAAATAATCCTGTGATGCACACCAAAACTAAGCATATAGAAATAAAGTATCATTTTTTGAGGGAATTGGTACAGAATAAAGAAGTAAGGTTGGAATATGTGAATACCAAAGAATAGGTTGCAGACATATTCACCAAACCTTTACCTAAGGATGCATTCTTTTATCTTAGAGGAAAGCTAGGGGTGCTTCCCCTAACTAAAGCTCACTAAAATATAGTTTAGTGATGCATTAACCCGAGCAACAATGGAGATCTATCAGTTGATGTAGGTACATCAAAGCACATTGTAGATGAATTTGTACATTAAGGTACATTACAATTATAAAGTGAAATATTATTAAATATTTCTATTTAGTATATGAGAAAATGGAATCTTACAGAATAAAGATAAGAAACTTATTGAGTCTTTGGCATCTGTTGTCAAAGAGGGAGAGTTTTCTATAATACATAAGAATAAGACAAAAGAGGGAGAGTTTGCTACAACATAGAAGATAATACAGTAAGAGGGAGATTTTGATTTCAGAGGGAGATTTTGATGTCAGATGGAGTTTTTGGATGAGAATCAGAATGAAGCTAAGGACATTAAATAAAATTTTCTATTTTTCTACAATTCTTTATATTATGACATGTTGTGTTGCCATCAATGCCAAAGAGGGAGATTGTTGAAGATAATTATTCAATTGTGTATTATCATTGATGTTACACGTGAATATACACTTATGTAGTGATGTTACACAAATTTCTACATTTAGACTGAGCATAGTTGGTGAATAGAATGAGTTATTTTTGTGTTGACCAAGTTCAGTCGGGTATTAAAGAAGTTCAGTGGTGACCGAGTCACTTGGGAATTTCAGTCATGGTTGGGCATTTAGTGGCAGCTGACTAACAGTGATTTACATTCTATTATTAATTGATTATTTGAGGCCGACTGAATTATGATTTATTATTTAGAAGTATATTCAAGCTAACTTGACAGGGCTCATCATATATATGAAAGGTCAAGTTTGGATTTAATGTGTGAAAAAGTAAGTGGAAGTGGAGGAGAAAAGTAGAAGTCTAGAATTATGTGACATGAAGAGTGAAGGCAAAATCAGATAGGATTATGATTGTGTACAGATCACTCAAAGCTACAATAGAACATCTGATCACCAAGGATCTAGTCATAATCAGAACAAAGATTAGAATCAGCAAAGACAGTTGCTTACACATACATGTCAATTCATTGTTACTCTCTAATAATTGTAGTAGTGATCTCAAATCTCTTAACAGAGTAGACTTAATAGTATTTTTGTAAATCCTCTCACAAGGTAGCATTTCTATGTTGAAGTGTTGAAGACCTCTAAGAAGGCCACTCCTCATAGGGTGATTAAATAATCTAACAGGGTCACAACTAACAGTGTGTTGTTCTAACCTTTGCCAGGGTTGGATCCTAACAGGGCTCACCTCAAAAGAGTGAAAAACAATAACTAGTTACATTGGTGGTTTTTCCCATATTGGGTTTCCATGTTAAATCTTGGTGTCACCTATGTATATTTTTTTTTTTTCATGCTTTATGTTTCTCCACTTAATCACTAAAGTATAATTGCATAAGATATTATAAAGATTGCTTTGACACCCAAGTTACAGAAGAATATCTTAATTGGTCGTATAATAGTGTTAAAGTATTTAAGACATCTAAGGGACAAAGGATTTGTTTTGGAGTAATTGATTCACCCCTCCCCTCTCAATTACTTGTCTCATTTCCGACACCTCTAGCTTTCTTTAAATAGTTATTTCTTAAATAAATAAAATAAAAAGCTCACAAGTGCAAAATATTATTGATCAAATCTTGTTATTTATTTTATATAAATTTAAAATCAATAAGGCTAGGGTCTATTTAATTTATATATAACAATAAAATAAAATAAAAAGCAACTTTCTATTATTCAATTTTAAGTTACACACTTTATGCTTTAATAATCTAAAGAAAATCCTAGATTATAAACTTTAATTTAATTAAAATTATAAATGTTTTTGATTAAGGTAAATATAGGTTTTGAATGGAACCCAAAACCATTTACAGCTTAGAACAAAAGATAAATAGCAACAACCCTTACAAACATCAAAAGACTTCTATACAACCAAAAGTAGGACCCCAAAAAACCCTAGCTAAACCAAAAAGAGACACAAAAAGAAGCCAAAAAATAGTTACTAGCACAACTACTAGGCTAACTACCAGCATGAAATAGAAAGAGAAACTACTTAATACTTTCAAAGGCTTTCTCATCCTCTTTTTGCATATCTTCCATCATATCAATGGAGTCTTTAAGGGCTTTCAGCTCCTTAGGTATCTCTGGAAGTTTCCTTTTGATGCTGCTTCTTATCTGGTTCTCAGGCCCGAACTCCCAACTTTATCTTCCATAGTGATAGTTGTATTCTCCGGCATTCTTTTCTCCAGATAGGACAACAAAGCCTTAAGATTAAGCATAGAGACTTTAAGCCCCTCATTGATATTCTTAAGAATAATACTTATCATATGCCCATTGTGGCTAATTTTTTCTTTTATATCCTTCAGCTTCTCTTCCACCAGAGCAGTAATTCTAGTCGTTATCTCTTCATTCAAGGTATTATTATTTACCTTCATCAAAAGATCCTTTTCTATCTTTTCTAGCTTATTTTTAAAGGGATCCATGGCTTCTTCCATCTCCTTCAAGTGTTGTTTCATTTCATTAATTTCCTTGTCGATCCACTTCTCCATATTAGCGCCATGATCCTCATTAATCTTAGATATTTTGTCATCAGTGTCAAACCCAACATTAGTTTGATGGCCAAAATCCATTCTCTATTTTTTTCTTATTTCTATCACCAGCCCTAAGATTGGGCTTCCTATTCAACTCCTCCTTGTCTTTACCCTCATTATCTTCTTCTTCTTTTTCCTCCTCTTTATTTTCTTCTTCATTATCCCTATTCTCATCTTCCTCATTCACTGGAATCTCCTCCTCATTCACATAGGCATCCTCCTCATTCACATAATCATCCATCTCATTCACAAGATCCTCCTCCCATATCCCAGGGGCATCCTCCTCATTCATAGACTTGTCTTCCCATATCTCATCTTGTATGTTCTCTTCTTCATTACCCTGAGGGGCTAGGGTTTGGTCTTCAGAAACCTCTTCCCTATCCAGATTTTCCTTAATCTTGCTCCTTTCCATCTTCTTCGAGTCAACCTTTTTTCTTTCTAGCTTGATTTTCTTAACATTCCCTTTAACCCTTTTAGGAATGGATTCTGAGATGTAATTCCTAGCATAGTCTGTAATAAGCATTATTAACCCTTCATGCAGCACTGGGTTGTTGGCCTTTTTCCTATGCTCCATAATTCTATTGTTCAGAGAACTAAGTAGATAGAAAGGAAAAAAGACTTTTTTATTATGCCTAAAATGATCAACTAAAACAAAGTGAATATTGTAGATTTTTTAGTAGCGCCCATCTAGAGTAAAATTCTCTATCATGACCATCAAAATATCAGCCCAAAGACTCTTAATCTTCTTTATATCCACATAATCTCCAGACCCTTTTCTCAGGAGAGCTTCTTCATCTTCAGATTTAGGGAAAATATTGAAATTTTGTGACCCCATACATTTGTTGTCCCTATAAAATTTCATACCTTCTATGGACAGCCCTGTAATCTAAGAGATAATGTTCAGCGTAAGCATGAAGGACTTACCTCACAAATTCACCTTGCCATTTTTCCATTCATCTACAAAATTATTAGTAACATCGTTGTCCTAGCCATGAAATTTTTCCATGTACTGAGTCACCCTTCCACACTTCATTTTTCTTGAAACTTTTTTCTTTTGTTTCCATTTCGTGCAGTCGAGTGGCTCCTCCCTTTTTAAACCACCTCCCATATTCTCAGATATCTTCTGAGATTTCTGAATTCGAGCAGGAAAAAACACAAGACTCTTTTCGTTTATTTATTTCAAAATTCTATAAAATACCCACAATCTATGTGAGGTAACATTCTTCATAATTTTTGCATCCCTTGACTAATAGCTTTTATAACCCTTAAGCTTAAGTGTCTTGTTCATGATTGATTTTTGTATTAATTGTGCATTCATTGTGATTAAGCTTATCATACTTGATAAGACTTAAGATCTCAATATTAAGATCCACTTCCCCTTTCCATGATTGAGTGACATCATTATGTGCCCCCATATTGGAAAAGCCATCCACCAGCTTGTTTCATTCACAATATACGTAAAGGAAATATAAGTTTCTTGAAACAATTACAAAAAAGATTTAATTTTATCTATAATATGGGCAATTTTCCATGAGGCCTCATTCTTCCCTTTGATACAATTTATTTGTTGGAATTATATTGAGATGATGTACTGAGACGGGAGGGGTGAATCAATACCTCTAAAACTTTTCTTGGTTAGCCCATTAACCCTTAGTCATCGGTTTGTAATTTATCCTATCTAATTGTTCATCTTTCTTTATGCATATGTAATCATATCATACATTCTTTTGATATGTAACAATAATAGAAAAATTCATGAAAATAGATAACACATGACACAAGATATGATATCATAGAAAACTCCTGTTAAGGAAGTAAAAACTGCGGTGGGGATT
>MU223176.1:1310744-1329389 GCA_018584345.1 Thuja plicata | reverse complement strand
AAAGTTCAAGAGTTTGATATAGAAATCCATATCACTAAGTTAGTGAGGGGATTAGGGTTGGCTAAGTTGATGATAGAAGAAAATTTGGATTTGGCCCAAATAAACAGTGTTGGTGCAAAAGATAACTATTTGACAAGTATTGAAACGCAACCCTGGTATTCCAATATTGTTTATTTCCTCAAAAATGCTAAATATCCAGACAACTTGAATGATAACCAAAGGAGGAGTTTGAAATTTCAATCACAAAAGTATGTTTTGTTGCAGGGTGATTTATTCTGGAAAAAGAGAGATGGGATCTTATTGTTGTGCCTTGACAAAGGTCAGTCAGAAAAGATACTAAAAGAAATGCACTCTGGAATATGTGGAGGGAATTATTCTGCTAGAACAATAGCCCACAAAATTTTGAGGGCTGGATATTATTGGCCTTGTGTTTTCCAAGATACTCACACTTTTGTCAGGAAATGTGAGCCATGCCAGAGATTTTCAAGCAACATGAAGTATTCAGGGGCATTTTTATTAAACTCAGTAGTGGCAAAGGCTCCCTTTACTATGTGGAGAATGGATTTTATAGGAGAATTTAATGAAAAATCAAGTGGAGGCCATGGCTAGATTTTGCTATCAATTGATTATTTCACAAAGTGGGTAGAAGCAATCCAAACCAAAAGGGAAACAAGTACTGTGGTGATTGATTTTTTGATGGATAATATAATTACTAGATTTGGTGTTCCCCTTAAACTAATCATGGACAATTCCATGTGCTTTAGGTCTAAAGAATTCACTGACTTTTTCTCTGATATGGGAACTGTTATGTCCTATTCATCCACATACCACCCTCAAGCTAATGGTCAAGTAGAATCCAGAAATAAAAGCATTTTACAAATTTTGAAAAAGACCTTGGAGGGAAATAAGAGAGCTTGGCATGTTAAATTGAAACTTTCCCTATGGGCTGATAGGATTACTGTCATGAAAGCCACTGGAAAGTCTCCTTTTGAATTGGTTTATGGTATTCAGTCAAGAATGCCTGTCAATAATTTGGTCCCAATTTATAAGTTTATCCAAGATGAAGGAATGGAAATCTTTGAACCCATGGAAGAAAGGATGGTTCAATTGGTAGAATTGGATGAAATAAGGAGAGAAATCCAAAGAGAAAAAATCAAATTGCAACAAAAAATGAAATACCTTTTTGATAGAAGAGCAGATGTGAGAAATTTTTTACCTGGTGATTTTGTGTTACAGTGGAATATTAGGGCTGGGGAGAAAGGAAAGCACAAGAAATTTGAATCATTATGGATTGGCCCTTCTATTATATCTAGGATCTTTGGGAAAGATTCTTACTTCCTCAAGAATCTGGATGATGAAGAATAGGAATTTCCAGTGCATGGACAATTCTTGAAAAATTTATTTCATTAACTTCTACTTTCCATGCACAGTAGTCTATAATATATGTATAGGTGTGTTTCCCTTCCGTTGTGTGTTTGTTTCAGGTTTTAGGTTAGTCTGGTTTGTGGTCTACTTCCCCAGAGGTCTATGGTTCTTGTTATAACCTAATGTTTAAACATCCTCAGAGAGAGCCACTGTTGGTGCTATTTCTTGTCCAATTTATGTCTTGTAATTTTCTTGGGGTCTCCTATCATTATTGGTGTCAAGGGTTTCAGGATTGAGTTTCAAATTATTTTCATCTCTCTGCAAAAGTTCCCCAAACCCTTAGCCTAATTGAAAATGGTTAAAAATGACTAAAAAAAACCCCAAATGCCTCGGCCGGTTCTATTTTCGTGTTACTTTTTTGGTCACTTAAGTCATTTTAAGTCATGTGTTTGTGTTGAATGGCTTGCTTTTGTCAAAAGATTGTATCATCCTAAACGCTTTAAAAATTCCTAAGTCTCGCCATGTAGGTCTCTTTTACATCATCCCCTTATGTATCAAGCAACTTAGAAAAGATCAAACGGTGCGCTTATTCACTTATATCCAAGATGCTCGACATCTAACGTATAAGTGAACAAGAAGAGGTGACGCGTGTCCTTGGTGGGGCCGAACATGTTAAGAAAAGTCCTCTGTTAAAAGGCGAGCAACTCAAAAAAGATCAGACAGTGCACTTATTTTCTTATCTCGAAGATGCTCAACATCTAACATATAAGTGAATAAGTGGAGGCGACACGTGTCCTTGGTGGGGCTGAGAATATCACAAAGGTGTTCTATTAAATAGTACACAAGTTTGGAAAGATCTGACAGCTCACTTAATTTCTTATATCCAAGATGCTCGACATCTAACGAATAAGAGAATAAGTGGTGATGACATCTGGTAGTTTGTGGGCCTAGGCACTCAAAGCTGGCAAAGGTTTAGAGTTCAGTTAAGTTGTTTCATATCTAACAGCTCACTTAATCACTTATATCCAAGATTCTCAACATCTAACGAATAAGAAAATAAGCAGAGGTGACACATGTCCTTAGTCGACAGTGATTTCTGGGAAAATAAGATATCCGTCAGATGCAAAGAGTGATTTCCAGAATCGACGGCTCAAATTCAAAATTGACAGAAAAAGTTGCAGAGAGTCGTTAAACTGCAAAATTGAAGTTGTGGATTAATTGTAGAATGTGCGACACCTCTAGTTGAATTCAATTCAAAAGAATGATTTGATTGAGGCCATGAAATTGATTAAGCCAATTGCAGCCTCAATAATTTACCAAAGTTATTTGAGCAAAGAAGGAATTGCAGGGAAAACTAGCTCCACACAAATTCTATGCAGAATGAGTAAGCTTATTGTTCACTTGCATTCAAAATTGGGGCAGAATTTGTAGTTCAAAGAAGGTTTTAGAGCTCTTGTTTCATAATCTGGTTCTAGTATTGATAGAAAACCCTTAGAATGGCCCGTAGAGTTGAAATTTTTGGATAGGTCAATTACCAAAAATAGAACGTTAGGGAAGATTTGTTGCAGCAGTTACCATTGTCTTCAGGGGATGCCACATAAGCTAAAAAAACAGTTCCACAACATCCCCGCTTCAAAATTGGGGAAGGATTATATGATTCAGGTAGGTGGGAAAAAGATGCTATTACTAGTTTTGATGGCCTTACTCTGTTTAGGACGGCCTATAATCAAAGGAATGCCTCTACTCTGGACTGCAATATTTGGGAATTAGATGTGGGAAAACTGATAGCTCCCGGTGTGTTCATGGATACTGATTTATTCATCTTGAATGTGAACGCTTATGATAAGGTGGCTAGGGTTGTTAGGGATACCCAAGGAAACATAATATTGACTGTATCAATAGATGAAATCAGAAGGATTTTCAAGCTGACTGATCCCTCCCAAAATATGGATGATATTGATCTTGAGTATTTCAAAGAAATATACAATAACCAAAGAGACTATTACAGGGGTGAAGCCAGAACCCTTTAAATTGGATATTTTCAATGGAAAAGCCAGAAAAATGTACAGTGCCTTGTGCAATGTTTTGGGGATAAATGAAGAGGGGGCAATGCCTATCCATATAATGTTGATGGTTTTTCAGATTCTACATCCCCACTTGTCAGTGGTTTTTTATTATGCATCTTATATTGCTCAGGAAATGCATGATGGTTTGTCAAGGATTTAAGAAGGGAATATATAGAAACCAATGGGTTGGTATTCCCTCATGATGCATATGTTCTTATTCAATAGTGCTGACTTCTTTGAAGAAGAAATGGAATTGAAAAAATTCCAAGATGGTAAAGAGTTACCTATTCAGATGTGGAGTGCAGATTTGTCCTAGGACAGAAAGAATGCTAGCTATGTGTATTTTGACAAAGTTTTTGCAACCAGACTTAAGTCATTGCTAATAAACCAAAATGCTAGAGTTCATAATGAAATAATGATGCTTTTAAGACCTATGGAGTATGCCCCAGAGTTGAAAATTGCTCACAACTGGGTAGATTTAATCTTGTACCCTTTTGCCACAGTGATTAGGGTTTATGGTTTCAGAGGTACTCCTTATGTGTTACCCTATAGAGTCACACTCAAGATTGGGATAGAAAAAATTATAAGATAATTAGGTGGGCTATAGGAGGAAGCCTTGACCAGAAAGATGAAGGGAAATATCTTTCCTACCTCACTAGATCCCATCACTTTATCATAACAAAAGGGGGGTGGACACAGTTTGGCAAATACTTTGAGCCCTATCATTTATCCACTTCCATATCCAGGTGTGCAGATAATGAAGATTTTATCATGGGCATGTTCAGGAAGAGGACCAATTGTATAATGCTAAAGCGTCAATTCTACTATCTAGAGGATATTATCAGGAACATTTTTTACCTAGACATTCAAGAAGTCGGGAAGGAAAAATGGATGGCATATAAGAAATCCTTGGACTTTGTCCAGAATTTTGACAAGACCTATGATCCTCTAAAGGATTTTTTCCCATGGTCTTATAAAATTGATTCGCTAATGAATATTTTTGAGGGAATAATACAAACCCTAAATGAGAAGAGGTAGAGAGAAGTATATAGTGATCCTGAAAAGGCTCTTGCTATTTTGAATAGATTCCCACAAAGTAGAATAGTTGCACCTGGGAACTATGTAGTATACAAAAGAAGAGGATATACCACTATTGCTCCCAGAGTTGATAAGCCCATTCAACATAAGGGAAAGAGGCCAATGGATACTGATGTTCAAGAAGTACCCTCTCCAAAGAGGCAAAGACTGGAGACAAAAGAACAAGGAGGTGAATTGTATTCTCCTTCCCAATCCCCTATGCAATATGATGACCAGACCATTGTTGAGCAATTGATCAAGATGAGAAATGCTGGTGAAGTAGTTGTTACCACTCAAGAACTACAAGGGATGCTAGAAGATCCTAAACATACATCATCTAACCTCACAGTGGTAGAATTTGCTGGCAAGGAATTAGATCCTGTGACCAAATAAGCTAGTGATGAATTCTTGTCTGATGACAATTTCATCAAAACTATTGCTTTTATTCAGTTCCTATGGATATGTTATATTGGTGAATACAATGATAAGTGCCAGAAAATGATAGAATTTCAACCCAATGCTGCCAAGGAGGACATAGAGAAAGCATTCAAGCAAGAATTGATATCAAAATTTGACAAGATTACACCTGAAGAGGGTAGACAAATGATCAAAAGGCAAGGAGTTCTCATATTGCCACAATGGGATTTAGCTAATGCAGTGCTTTTTCATGCAATAAGGAAAAAAGTTAAACCCATAAGCCCTACTAGGACATCAATTGGTGCCCAGTTTAGTGAGGATCATGCATTATTGGCAATATGGTCACTAAAGAAAAAGGACAAGAGAAGAAATAAAGAAGATGATGAGACTGAAGACATAGGCAGCCTGATTGTAAAAGGGGTTGCAGATACCTCAGGAACTAAAGTAGATAACCTTGTTGTATAGGTTGCCAATTTGAGCATGAAAGTGTCAGAGAAAGAAAAGGAAGCATATGCTAGTTTGAATGAAAGATATGATTTTGTGCTCAAAGCTTACAACAAGGAGAAGATGAAATCTTTGATTAAGGATAAGAAAATAGCAGAGTTGGAAGGTAAGAAGAAGACTCAACTGGTGCCCCAAAGGCTAATTTCTCAGGACCCATATCAGCCTTCCTCCTCAAGTTTGTTTATAACATATCCCCCATCCCTTGCACCTCTAAGTCCTACTACTCAGGAAGCTATTGATGCCAAGATAGCAGAATTAGAAGCTGAGAAGTACAGGATAATCAATGAAAGGACAAGATTAGAAGAAGAGGGTAAGAGGGACTTAGAAGATTCACAGGCCTACAAAGAAGCTGAAGAATTGGTGAAGCAAAAGAACATAGATCAGATATTTTCAAATCTCAAAAGATGTGCCTGTGAAATTAACCTTGCTAACCTCTACTCACTGGGAAAAAAGATCACAAGCATCACCAGCTGGCATGAGGATGAAAAGAAGCAATGGGAGCTAATAGTAAATAAGTGGAAAGGGAAGGCATCCCATGTCAAATATTTCTATTCCCTCTTGAAAAAACAAAATAATATTGATTTTGTCCTAACAAACACTCAAAAGTGTCTCAAATTGATGATCAATTTAGACACCAAAAGGAACATGGTTATGAAGAAAATCATAACCCTAAGGGGAGAGTTTTCGAGGGATAGGTATGATATGTATCCTAACATGTTCAAAAAGGATTGGAGCATAAATAATGAAGCCCTATGGCTGAGGCAGTTAAACGAGGCACTGACTAGCAAGACAAAGAGTATTGTTACACTGGAAAACACTGGTTGGTTTGTATTAACCATTGATATTTTGAGCAAAGCCAAGGCATTTTTTGAATCTTGGGAAGCAGAAGTAGAGAAGGCTAACAGTGATTGGGAGGAGTTCAAAAACCATAAAGATGAATTTCTCAACCTCGAGTGGCGAAGTGATGAGGTGTACATTGCTTGGGTCAACATATATGGTATAGTTGCCCCCATAGCATGAAATAGAAAATATGAAGGGGACAGCTAGCATCAAGGAGGTTAAGATAATGGAGCAGATGAAATATTAAGACCTCTACACCAACAAGAGAACAAAATCTAGGTGACAAAGACCCAACTACCTCATAGCAAATTCAAGCATTCAGGCGGTCACAAGACAAATGATTACATGGCTTATAGAAAATATTGTTATCTCATCCGCCATAAGTTTTGTCTCTTTTTGAAACTGTATTTCTTTTTGAAACTGTATTTTTTCCTTTAGCCCAGTCATCCATAGCTTGTTGCATCCTTATTTTCCAAAAGGATTCCAAGATGACTGTGGCTACCTATAAGTATCAAGTTGTAATATTGTAAGAATGATGGTAAAAATAAGACTACAAGGCAGATTACTGAATTGTGTCTGACTATTGGTTTTGAGTCTTTGTGAATGTACTGGTATCCAAATCTACATTAATAAAATATAATTGAATCTCCATTTTGATATCTATGATGTCTTCTTGTATTTACTATTAATTCTTGTATGTTCAATTTGTAAGGCACTCTGAATATACTGGTTATAAGGTAGTCATGTTCTTGTCTGTGAGTTGCTTGCAAGGAAAGTTTTAAATCTTATAGATGATTGTAGAGGATTAGGGTTTATGCAGGAATTTGATACAGGGGTGTAAGGATGAGAGGATAGTTTGTAAGGAATTTTTTCTGGGGTTCACTTGTATTTCCATTGATTATTTTCAGTATATGTATGCTCTATTTTGACTCTATCACCCATGATTAGGCACTGGTCATAAATGTTGGCAAGTGGTTGTTATCATCAAATTCAAATTCAATCAATCTTTATACTCATGCTATTTCAAGTACAAGTCTAGTTAATTGTATTAAGTACAATTCACCTTTGTGATTCCTTGAAGAGTGAATCAATAGGTTAGCCTTCCTAGGCCTAAATGGCATAAAAGGAAGAAGGATCTCCAATCCTTAATCCACTATTAAAACTATTGAAAGCTGATATTCTATCAGAGGTGTACCCACCTGGGTGTGTGGAGCCCAAAGTGTAGAAGGATTTTCTATCCTTGTTAATTAGCCCTTTTTATTGTGAGAATCTATCTTGGGTATAGGAGAGTCTGGCATTTATTGTCATTATAATCAATTCTACAAGAAAAAGAGCTAACACATGTCAAACAATTATTTTCTTCTATCCATAATATATTCCTTGAATTTCCCTTATCCATCAGCAATACAACAACATGCTCTAGTGCTTGGTTCTAATATATACCTTTCTGTATATAGATGTGGCTTTGAAGTTCATTTTTTTTCTTGCATCAACATGAATGATATTCTGAAAATATATAGGCTGATGCAGACTTCAGTCTTTTACTGACTGGTAGACAAGAGTTTGAACCCTAGTCTCTTTCTAAGGTACTCGAATGTATCCTTGGGCAGTGGCTTGGTGAAGATATCAGCCAATTGTTCTTTTGATTGCACATACTCAAGTATCACCTCTTTTTATTGAACTTGTTCTCTTAAGTAATGATACTTGATTGCAATGTGTTTAGTCTTTGCATGCATGACTGGATTCTTGGAAATGTTTATTGCATTGGTGTTATCACAATAGATAATCACTGGTTCTGAGATCTTCATATGCATACCTTCCATCAACTATTTGATCCATGCAATATTTGAGCAATTTGCAGCAGTAGCAACATATTCTGCTTCTGTAGTAGACTAAGAGATGCATCATTTCTTCTTAATGATCTATTTGACAAGTCTATCACCCATAAAGAATGATCCTCTAGTTGTTCTCTTTCAGTCATCAAGATTTCCAACCCAATCAGCGTCAGTAAACACTTTTAGTTCAAATTTGCCTTCTCTTCTATACCATAAGCCAAATTCCTCAATATTCTTCAGATATCTTAGAATTCTTTTCACAGCAGTCATATGTGATTCCCTAGGGTTAGCAAAAAATCTAGCAACAATTCCTACTGCATGTGTAATATCTGGTCTAATGTGTACAACATACATGTCTTTTTCTATCATTGATCTATACAAAGTATGATTTACCTCTGTTGTCTTATCTTCCTTTGTTAATTTGCATCTAGTAGCCATCGATATTCCAACAGGTTTGGAATCTTCCATCTTGAATATTTTTCAGGACCTCTTTGATGTATTTGGACTGTGTAATGAAGATACCTTCACTTTGTTGAATGATCTATAGACCAAGAAAGAACTTGATCTCTCTAAACATCGACATCTCAAACTCTTTTCTCATCTCATCAACAAATGATTTGCATAGCATATCATTGCCTCCAAATATGATGTCATCAACAAATATTTTAGCAATCAAAGTGTTAGCATTAGTATCTTCTTTCAAATAAAGATTATTTCTTTCACTAGTCCTTATGAATCCAATACTTATTCGATAGGAATGAAGTCATTCATACCAGGCTCTAGGAGCTTGTTTTAATCTATACAAGGCTTTGTGAAGTCTACATACCATGTCCCTTTTGTTTGGATCTACAAACTCTTCTGGTTGCTCAATGTATACCTCTTCTTCAAGTATTCCATTTAGGAATGCGACTTGACATCCATTTGATATACTTTGAATCCTTTGTATGCAACATAAGAAAGTATTATTCTTAATCCTTCTAGCCTAGAATCAGGTGCAAAGGTTTCTCCATAGTCTATACCTTCCTCTTGTGCATACCCCTTGCATACTAGTCTTGCTTTGTTCCTTGTGACTTCTCCATTCTTGTTTAGCTTGTTCCCGAATATCCATTTAGTAACGATGACATTATTATCATCTGGTCTTGGCACAAGTGACCATGTTTTTTTCTTCTCAATCTACTCAATCTCATCATTAATAGCACTTATCCATTCTTCATTATTTAGTGCAGCATTGACATATTTTGGCTCAAACTCACAAATCAAGCAATTTGATTTTAAGGACTTACTTCTTGTTCTTGTACCAGATTTCTTATCTCCTATGATCTGGTCCTCTGGATGGTTCCTTTTTACATATCTTGCAAGTATAGGTACAACTCTTTGTGTATCAACTTGATCTTCATTACTTTGCACATCATCTTGATCATTATTTTGACCATCGGTAACATCATTCTGACTGTTAGTCGCAACATTCTGTTGTTCTGAAATTAAGTATTGTTACTTAGGTAGAGTTATGGGCTCTTCACAATATAAAAACTTGTTGTATTCTTCTGGTTCTTTTATGCTTTCTAGTTCATTCTTCTCTACAAATTCATCAATCTTCACATTTGCACTTTCAACTATTTTTTCAGAAGCCTTGATTAGACATTTAAAAGCTTTGCTCTTGGTAGAATACCCCAGAAAAAAACCTTCATCACTTTTGGCATCAAGCTTTCCATTTCTATCATCCTTTAAGACATAACATTGACTACCAAATATTTTGAAGTAACTTACATTGGGTGTTTTACCATACCATAGCTCATAAGGTGTCTTCTTTGTGTCCTTCTTCAATTGTACTCTGTTAAGTGTATAAACAGTAGTGCTGATAGCTTCCCTCCAAAATATTTGGGTGATGTCCTTTTCTATCATTAGTGTTCTTGCACAATCAACTATTGATCTGTTCCTTCTCTCAGCAATACCATTTCACTGTGGTGTCCTTGGTGTAGAAAATTATCTTTTTATACCATGCTCATTATAGAAATTAGTGAATTCATTTGATATAAATTCTCCTCCTCTATCTGATCTTAAAAATTTTAGATCCTTACCACTTTATTTTTCTACCATAGCCTTATACCATTTAAACATCTTGAATGCTTCAGATTTTTCTTTTAGAGACATGACTGCCATCATTCTAGAGTAATCATCAACAAAGAGAATAAAAATCTATCTCCATAATAACTCTTTTTCCTCATAGGTCCACATAAATCAGTATGGACTAATTCTAGAATATCATCAGATGTATGGGTTTTACTTTTAAAACTAAACTTTGTCATTTTACCTTTTTGACAATTTTTGCACATGATGTTGTCAGGCTTTGTCATCGTCGGTAAGCCTCTTACACTTCTTCTTCTGCTTATTTTCATCATGTTGTAAAAATTTACATGACACAATCTTTTGTGCCACAACCATATGTCTTCCTTTCTAGTTATTAAGAAAGTGGTGTTAGTATCATTCAGATAGAATAACTTACCTTTAGTCTGTTCACCAGTACCAATCAGTTTTCCTGATTCACTGAAGATATTTTCCTTCTTGTTTTCAAATGCTACTCTATGACCAGGATTATTCAGTTGAGAAACACTCAATAGATTATAATTCAATCCTTTTACCCAATAAGTATTTTCACATTTAATCAGGTTATTCAGCATTATTTTTCCTTTACCTTCAACTGGACAAGGTGTATCATTTCCCATTCTTATTGTACCACCATTATAATATTCAAAAGTGTTAAACTTTTCTTTGTCACTGGTCATATGGTGAGTGCAGCCACTATTTATAATCCAGATATCATTCTTACTAACCTTAGATATGAGTGCAGTTTCTTCATACCTTTCATCTTCATCTAAATCATCCTTCACAGCTACAAATACCATCTTGATGTCATCATCACGTTCAGTGTTAGTATCTTCATATTTTCAAGCAGCTAGGTAGCTAGCCATCTTTCCTTTATCCTTGTAGTCTCGGGTATCCTTTCTTTCTGATTGTTGGTAACCTCTGTAATCTTTGTGATCACCTTTGTCAGATTTCTTCTCAAAAGATCTATCATTACTTCTGTAATCTTTTCTTCTGTTAGGACATCTTACAGTAAAGTGTCCAATCTCTTTACAATTAAAGCATACAAGTGGTAGCTTTCCTTTTTATTTACTTTTTCCTCTTTGTATTATTCTAGCCATAAGTGCTTCTATTTCATCTAGACCTTCTTCACTTTCACTTTCACTGTCCCTTCTAGATGAGTATCTATGATTGGATTTTCTTATTTTCATAGAAGACTTAAATGCAGACTCTAAAATTGGTAAGACACTATTGTCAAACTTTTTCATCTCAAATTAAATCAATCTACCAATTAAACTATCAAGAGTAATGGTATTGTTTGCAACTACTCTCATTTCTTGAATAGATGAAACTCTAATAGCATATATAGGCAATAAGGTTCTTAAGATTTTACTTAATACTATCTCCTCTTCAAGTGTACCTCCAACACCTCATATAGCATTGACTACTTTTATTATTGTGTTGTACTATGTGATGTTTTCTCCTTCTTTCATTCTGAGATCATCAAACTTTCCTCTAAGGATTTATGCCTTGGCTCTCAGAACATTTATATCACCTCCATGTACAAGCTTCAATTTGTCCAACATTTTCTTTGCAGTTTTTCAGTCCTTGACATCTTCAAATTTAGCATCAGAGAGTGAGGAAGAAAGCTCTATAACCATGCAGTTATTCTCATGTTTCTCTCTCAATTGATCTACTCTCAATACTCCTGTAGGAAACACATATTCTAAGTATTGAGTAACATCATTACCAATACCTGATAAGTGGAGTCTTATCTTGCTTTGCCATGAAGCAAAGTTGTATTTGTTAAACTTGCAGTCATCTCTTCTGTTCATCTTGTGATCTTTACTTAGGTCTTGAAACCTTCCTTCTAAGCACACAAGCTCTGATACCAATTGTTAGTAATAACTGAGAGGGGGGGTGAATCAGTGGCTTCAAAAATTATACTTTAAACTTTAACCACCAATCAAATACATCTCAGATTATTAAGTACCTAGAAGATGCATGCCATGAAATATTAATAATGAATTAACTGTCTGTCAGTTTTCCTTGTCTATCCTTATTCTCCTTGATTACAGATAAGCAGTAAAACTATTTACCGACACTCAGTTAATATGTAGAGTATACCAATCAATATAGAAATGCATATGTGAAATGTAAAATAGTAAAGTAATAACCATACACAAATAACACATGGATTTTAATGTGGAAACCCTGTTAAGGGAAAAACCACTGGGACCGGTACCCAAAATTTTTACTCTTCTGAAGTGAGCCATGTTAGGAGCCAACCCCGTTAAAGGTTACAAACACACTGTTAGGTGTGACCTTGTTAGAGGATTTTATACATAGAGGTTATCACTTAGTATCGGGCATCTATTTGCTACCATCCTTGAATCATCCTCCTTCTTAGACTGTCAATAGGCT
Source organism: Thuja plicata (assembly GCA_018584345.1). Classification (NCBI taxonomy): domain Eukaryota; kingdom Viridiplantae; phylum Streptophyta; class Pinopsida; order Cupressales; family Cupressaceae; genus Thuja; species Thuja plicata. The sequence continues at coordinate 1,316,779 of MU223176.1, read as the reverse complement.
TTATGAAAATCTTGCTACCATCCTTGAATCAGCCTTCTTAGACTGTCAATAGGCATTATGTAATTTCAATGGTACTTTCATGAATCAACCTTTTGGCACTCCTTGGGATGTACCTCAATATATAGAAGATTGTTAAGTCCTTCTCTGTTAAGAGACTTGATGCTTCAATGGTTAAACTTGAACACAATGACCTATTTCTATTGTAACTTGAATTATAAATTTTCAGATCTATTTAAGTACATTACCTCTCTGATCAATGTATCAATTCAATTCTTTGTGCTCCACACTTTCTACTTTGTGATGTTGTGCTTCAATGTTCGTCGGTGTCTATAGAATTATTTAGCTCTTCTTTAGCTTGATTGATTAGGATTGTATGAAGTTATCCTTCATCAATTTCTCTTCAGCATCCTCTTTCTATTCACTCATCTTCCCATGTATGTGGTTGTGGAAATGAATTATGCTTGTCTCTTATATAGACATGACATTCTTGATTCTTGATTCTTGATTCTTGATTCTTGGCATGAAAAATAATCCAGCCAATTTGATTTAAAGCTTTAACTTCTGATTTATCTCGTAGTTATCTTCTTGCCAACTGTACAAATCTTCTTTAAATCAATTACTTAACTCTGGTTGAATAAAACAAATAAAAAAACCAGTTAAGTCTATCCTTAAGCTCTGCCAGCTAGATATTTTTTCATTTTCTAAACTTTATGTTCTGTCGTCAAACTCTGTAGTTGGTCGTCGGTGACAACTATCAGTTCCATCGGTGGGACTCCAGTCAGCTTTGGGATCTCTGTACGTCAGGCATCATTGGATTTTTCTCATCGGGAAACTCTATTTTCAGCTCATCGGGTATCACTATGATTTTTTTTCTTTTCCTTTACCGATGGTGTGCACTCCATCGGCATTGTCTGTCACTTAGTGAATACTTGAATTTTATGCATTGCTGAAAGCATAATCACTATTCCATTGATTCTCTGAAGTCTTTAGCATTAAGTACATGACTGTATAGATGATATCAAGTTGACATCAATGAAAATACAAAACATTAACTAATTTAATTTCTTGCATCATCTTCAACTTAACATTATCAAACATTCAATTAGTTACATGTCATCAAATCTATCCAATTCTCATTGATCCAATAATTTGAAACCATTTCCCCAATTATCTCTTTGCAGTCCAAAATAGCAGGCATTCATTCTTGATTCTCATTAAGAGTTATTTCCTTCAGCCATTTGTCATTCCAAAAATAAATCTTCCTACCATTTTCCAGTTTCCATCTAACCCCTCTTCTTACCAGGTTCTTGCATTTACAAATGTTGTTCCAGATGAAGAACCCTTGGATGTCCAAAGGATTCCTTAAGGTTTCCCCTAAAGAGTGAAGATGATATTTACTCTTAAGAATAGAGTTTCATTCCTTTTCCTCTTCAAATATTCTCTAGCACTGTTTGGAAAGCAGGGCCTTATTAGTATTTATAATGCTTCTTATTCCAAGCCCTCCAAATTTCCTAGGTTTTCAAACCATATCCAAGGCAACAAGGATAAACCTTTTCTTCTCTTCAACACCAAACCAAAGGGATCTTTTCTAGGTATTTTGAATCAAATTAGCATACTCTTGAGGAATTTTGAAGAGACTAAGAGCATATACTAGAAGGTTTTTAAAGGGTGAATTTCAAAATTTTAACTTTACCAACTTGGCTCAAAGTACCTCCTTTCTAGCCAACCAATTTATTGTGAAATCTATCTAGGATTTGATTCCAAAAAAGTTCATCAAGTTTTTTACATAAGGGTGTTAGAATGAATTTAGAATAATTGAGAGGGGGGGTGAATCAGTTATCCTCAAGTCCAGATGTGCCCATATAAAGCTTTATACCACTTCAACAACTTAGATATGCTTGGCAGAAATCAACAACAAAAGTGTGCAGTTTACTGTACTAATGAAATAAGCTTATAGAAACTTAACAGTAAAATACAACATAAACATTCACACATTTTGACATCATGATTTAATGTGGAAACCCAATATGGGAAAAACCACCAGTAACATGCTACCAAAATTTCACTCTTCTAAAGTGAGCTCTGTTAGGAGCCAACCCTGTTAAAGGTTACAAAACACACTGTCAAATGTGACCTAGTTAAAGGATTTAATCACCCTATCAAGATTGGCCTTGTTAGAGGATTTAGAACATTCCAATCTGAATGTCACCTTGTTCAAAGGATTTATACAATGACTACTAGGTCAACCTGGTTAAAGGATTTGAACTAATACAATGGTTAGAAAGTAATCACCAGGTGTGATCTGATACATACAACTTACTTTGCAAATCCAGATCTAATTTCAGCTCTAATACTAATTCATTGAGTGGCCTCCATTTTCATCTCAAACTTTAGATCTGCTTAGAAATTTGTCAAGCAATCTCTCTCTGCTTCTCTGCTCAGCCTTCTTTGCTAGCTCTTGCCAATCAGTCAATTAACCATGTAATAATCTTGCATACAACTTCTCCTTAAACTTGGATACAATGACAATAACCTCTATAGGTTATATTATACCTCTTCATCTAGGTTAGATAGATGTTTTTCCACTTAATCAAGATTGTAGATCTCAGGTTAGGTCAGATCCAATGGATCTTTCCATCATTACATTTTATTTACTTCTCTAATACAATCATTAATTAAACATTGAATCCATGCACTAATAATGGTTTCTTGTGCATTAAATGAGTGTTGACCAATCTTAATTAACAATAAATATCCCAATAAAATCAACTATTTCAGCTAGAGATCTCAAATCTCATCAATTACTAAAATACTGCTGCTCAGCTATCTCTATCTCCCTCAGCATTTCACTGGTTCTCGACATCATCTTTTCTTTTCTCGGCATCACCTTTTTCTTTGCTCAGCATCGACTTTACTTTGCTCGACATCAACCTTCCAGTGAATTGTCAGTGAAAGATAAATAACATATCACTTTTCCAAAGTGCCAAATAATCAATTACCCTAGTGTATACTCATAACTCAACCTTTTCCTCGGTCTTCTTGTTATCCTATTCTTCAAATCTTCATCAATCAATAGATATGGTACTCAAACATATAGCAATAGTCTCACTAGTTAAGGTTTGACATCAATGACAAAATAACAATTGTCTACATTGTAGCAAACTTTCCATTAATCTCCCTCTTTGGAATTGATGACAACACTAAACTGTAAAACAATAATTTCCAACCAAAGTTACCATATAATCCAAAAAGTGTGTGTATTCCTTGATATGAACAATGTTAGTAATAACTGAGAGGGGGGGGTGAATCAATGGCCTCAAAAATTTATCCTTTTAAACTTGAATCCACCAATTAATATACCTTAGATTATTAAGTCCCTACAAGATGTGTGCCTTTGAAATACTTGAAATAAATAACTGTCTGTCGGTTTACCTTGTCTGTCCTTCTTCTCCTTGATAATTGATAAGCAGTAAAACTTATTTATCGATACTCAGTAAATATGCAGAGTATACCAGTTGATCCATAGATGCATATGTGAAATGTAAAACAATAAAGTAATAAACCATACACACATAACACAAGGATTTTAATGTGGAAACCCTTTTAAGGTAAAAACCACTGGGACCGGTACCCCAAATTTTCACTCTTCTGAAGTGAGCCGTGTTAGGAGCCAACCATGTTAATGGTTACAAACACACTGTTAAGTGTGACCTTTTTAGAGGATTTTTATACATAGGTTGTCACTTAGTATCTGGCATCTATGCCACCATCCTTGAATCACTCTCATGACTAACAATAGGCTTTAGGTAAGACTGATGCTACTACCATGAGTCAACCTTCTACTAATCTGTTAGGATATACCTCAATTACAAAAGACTATTAAGTCCTACTCTATTAAGAGACTTAATGCTTCAATGGTTAAACTGAAACACAATGACTAGTTTCTAATGCAACTTTGAATTGCAGATATTTAGATCTATTTATGTATAATACCTCTCTAATCAATGTATCAATTCCATTCCTTTGTTCTTCATTCTTTTTTCTCTATGATGTTGTGCTTCACTATGTGTTGGTGTCTGCAGAATTCTTTAGCTCTCCCTTAGGTTGATTGATCAGGACTACTTGAAGTTTACCCTTCATCAGTTTCTCTTTAGCATCTTCTATCAATTCACTCTCAGTGTATCTGAGTGTTTTTGGAAATTAATTATGCTTGTCTCTTATATAGACATGATATTCCTTAATTCTTGGTTCTTGATTCTTGATTCTTAGTGTGAAAAACAATCCAGCCAAATTGATTTACAGCTTTAACTCCTGATTTATCTCATAGTTATCTTCTTGCCAGCTGTACAAATCATCTTTAAATCACTTACTTAACCATGGTCAAATAAAATAAATAAAAAAACCAGTTAATTCTATCCTTAAGCTCTGCCAGCTAGATATTTTGTCATTTTCTGATCTCTTTGTTCTGTCGGTCAATTCTGTAGTTCATCACCGATGACAACTGCCAGTTTTGTCGGTACAACTTCAGTTAGCTTTGGGATCTCTATCCGTTGGGCATCATTAGATCTTGCTCATTAGGAAACACTATTTTTAGCTTTTTGGGCATCCTATGATTTTGCTTCATCAGGCAACACTGTCTTCTGCTCGTCGGGCATCACTGTGACTTTATCTCTGTCTTTACCGATGGTGTGCACTCCACCGGTGTAGTCTGTCACTTGGTGAATACTTGACTTTTATGCATTGCTGAAAGCATAACCTCTATTCCATTGATTCTCTGAATTCTTTGGCATTATGTATATGACCATACAAATGATATCAAGTTGACATTAATGACAATATAAACCATTAACTGATTTACTATCTTGCATCATCTTCAACTTAACATTATCACACATTCAATCAGTTACATGTCATCAATCTCTCCCTTTGGCATTGATGGAAACATTCTATATTATCACACTATACTATTTCTAATACAACATGAAATACAATTGTTGAGATTCATTAAATTACCAAACAGCTTGTTTTAATAACTGATAAAAATGTCTGACTGTCAATAAGCTCTGTGTTAGCTTAGATTTGATTCTTGCAACTTTCTTGTTTCTTCTTTTGATGTGTTGTGTCCTGTTTCTATGTCAATTTCTCTCTCTTTTTCTTTTATGTCTCTGTCTTGTATTTGCAACTTTTATACAAATACTCTCCCTATGGATATGATCTCTCCCTGTTTAGAGTAATCTGATAATGAATAGTTTCTGATGATGGTGATAATATGAATACATTCTCTCCCTTTGACATTAATGCCAAACAAATATTTTAACAAATATCTGACATTCTGTCAAACAATTTCTTCTATCCATAATATATTCCTTGAATTTCCCTTATCCATCATCAATATAACATGTTTGCTCTGGTGCTTGGTTCTGATATATACCTTTCTGTATATAGATGTAGCTCTAAAGTTCATCTTCTACTTGCATCAATCATGAATGATATTCTAATAATATATGGCTGATACAGCTTTCAGTCTTTTTACTGACTGTTAGACATGGGTTTGACCCCTATTCTTTTCCTCAGGTACTCAAATATATCCTTGGGCAGTGGCTTGGTGAAGATATCAGCCAATTGTTCTTTTGATTACACATATTCAAGTATCACCTCTTTTTCTTGAACTTGTTCTCTTAAATAATGATACTTGATGGCAATGTGTTTAGTCTTTGCATGCATGACTAGATTCTTGGAAATATTTATTACACTGGTGTTATCACAATAGATAACTACTAGTTCTTTGATCTTCATATGCATACCTTCCAGCAATTGTTTGATCCATGCAATGTTTGAGAAATTTGCAACAACAGGAACATATTTTTCTTCTGCAGTAGACTAAGAGATGCATCCTTGTTTCTTGTTGATCCATGTGACAAGTCTATCACCCATAAAGAATGCTCCTCCAGTTGTGCTCTTCCGATCATCAAGATTTCCAACCCAATCAGCGTCGGTAAACACTTTTAGTTCAAATTTGCCTTCTCTTCTATACC
>MU223176.1:1267038-1310394 GCA_018584345.1 Thuja plicata | reverse complement strand
CAACAAATATTTCAACAATCAAAGTGTTAGCATTAGTATCTTCTTTCAAATAAAGATTACTATTTTCACTAGTCCTCATGAATCCAATACTTATTAGATAGGAATGAAGTCATTCATACCAGGCTCTAGGAGATTTTTTTAATCCATACAAGGCTTTGTGAAGTCTACACACCATGTTCCTCTTGTCTGGATCCATAAACCCTTCTGGTTGTTCAATGTATACCTCTTCTTCAAGTATTCCATTTAGGAATGTTGACTTGACGTCCATTTGATATACTTTGAATCCTTTGTATGCAGTATAAGAAAGTAGAATATTTACTCCTTCTAGCCTAGCAATGGGTGCAAAGGTTTCTCCATAGTCTATACCTTCCTCTTGTGCATACCCCTTGCACAGTACTCTTTCTTTGTTCCTTGTGACTTCTCCATTCCTGTTCAGTTTGTTCCTGAATATCCATTTTGTACTGATGACATTCTTGTCATTTGGTCTTGGCACAAGTGACCATGTCTTTTTATTTTCAATCTGTTCAATCTCATCATTCATAGCAGTTATCCATTCTTCATTATCTAGTGCATCATTGACAGACTTTGGTTCAAACTCACAAATTAAGCAATTTGATTTTAAAGACTTACTTCTTGTTCTTGTACCAGATTTCTTATCTCCTCTGATCTGGTCCTCTAAATGGTTCCTTCTTACATATCTTGCAAGTACAGGTACAACTCTTTGCATATCATGTTGATCTTCATTACCTTGCACATTATTTTGATCATTATCCTGACCGTCGGTAACAACATTTTGACCGTCGGTTGCAACATTCTATTGTTCTGGATTTATGCACTGTCGCTCAGGTAGAGTTATGGGTTCTTCATAGTATACAAAATTGTTGTAGTCTTCTGGTTCTTTTTTTCTTTCCAACTCATTATTTTCTACAAATTCATCAATCTTCACATTTGCACTTTCAACTATTTTGTTAGAGGCCTTGATTAGACATTTAAAAGCTTTGCTTTTAGTAGAATACCCCAGAAAAATACCTTCATCACTTTTGGCATCAAGCTTTCCATTTCTATCATCTTTTAAGACATAGAATTGAATCCTAAATATTTTGAAGTAACTTACATTGGGTGTTTTACCATACCATAGCTCATAAGGAGTCTTCTTTGAGTCCTTTTCAATTTTACTCTGTTAAGTGTATAAAAAGTAGTGCTAATAACTTCTCTCCAAAAGATCTGGGTGATGTCCTTCTCTATCATCAGTGTTCTTGCACAGTCAACTATTGACCTATGCCTTCTTTCAGCAATCCCATTTTGTTGTGGTGTTCTTAGTGCAGAAACCTATCTTTTTATACCATGCTCATTATAGAAATTAGTGAATTCATCTGATATAAATTCTCCTCCTCTATTTGATCTCAAACATTTCAGATCCTTACCACTTTATTTTTCTACCATAGCTTTGTACCATTTAAACATCTTGAATGCTTAAGATTTTTCTTTTAAAAACATTACTGTCATCATTCTAGAGTAATCATCAACAAAGAGAATAAAATATCTATCTCCATAATAGCTCTTTGTCCTCATAGGTCCACATAAATCAGTATGGAATAATTCTAGAATATCATCAGATGTATGGGTTTTTCTTTTGAAACTAGAATTTCTCATTTTACCTTTTTCACAATTTTTGCACATGATGTTGTCTGGCTTTGTCATCGTCGGTAAGCCTCTTACACATCTTTTCCTACTTATTTTCATCATGTTGTCAAAATTCACATGACACAACCTTTTGTGCCGCAGCCATATGTCTTTGTTTCTAGTCATCAAGAAAGTGGGGTTAGTATCATTTAGATAGAATAATTTACCTTTGGTCTGTTCATCGGTACCAATCAATTTTCCTGATTCATTGAAGATCTTTGCCTTCTTGTTCTCAAATTCTACTCTATGTCCTGAATTATTCAGCTAGGAAACACTCAATAGATTATAATTCAATCCTTTTACCCAATAAGAATTTTCACATTTAATCAGGTTACTCAGCATTACTGTTCCTTTACCTTCAATTTGACAAGGAGAATCATTTCCCATTCTTACTATACCACCTTTATAATATTCAAAAGTATTAAAATTTTCTTTGTCACCGGTCATATGGTGAGTGTAGCCACTATCTATAATCTAGATATCATTTTTACTAATCTTAGATATGAGTGCAGTTTCTTCATACCTTTCATCTTCATTTGAGTCATCCTTCACAGCTACAAACACTATCTCAACATCATCATTCGGTTCGGTGTCAGTATCTTCATCGTTGTAAGCAGCTAGATAGCTACCCTTCTTGCCTTTGTCCTTGTAATCTTGGGTATCACTTCTTTCTGACCGTTGGTAACCTCTGTAATATTTGTTATCACCTCTGTTAGATTTCTTCTCAAAAGATTTGTTGTCACTTCTGTCATCTTTTCTTTTGTTAGGAAACCTTGCAGCAAAGTGTCTAATCTCTTTACAATTAAAACATACAAGTGGTAACTTGCCTTTGTATTTACCTTTGCCTCTTAGATTTTTTCTTTCCATGAGTGCTTCAATTTCATCTAGATCTTCTTCTTCACTTTCCCTTTGACTCTCTCTTCTAGATGAATGTCTCTAACTAGATTTTCTTATTCTCATAGAAAAATTGAATACAGACTCTAAGCTTGGTAAGACACTATTATCAAAGTTATTAATCTCAAATGAAATCAGTCTACCAATTAGGCTATCAAGAGTGACTGTATTATTTTCTATTGCTCTCATTTATTGAATAACAAAGACTCTAATAGCACATATAGGGAATAATGCTCTTAGGATTTTACTTACCACTATCTCCTCTTCAAGTGTACCTCCAACACCTCATATAACATTGACTACTTTTATTCTTGTGTTGTACTGTGTGATTTTTTCACCTTCTTTCATTCTAAGATCATCAAACTTTCCTCTAAGGCTTTCTTCCTTGGCTCTCAGAACATTTGCATCACCTCCATGTATAAGTTTCAACTTGTCCCATATTGTTTTTGCATTTTTGCAATCTTTGATATCCTCAAATTCAGCATCAGAGAGTGAGGTTGAAAGCTCTATATCCATGCAGTTATGTTAATACTTTACACTCAATTGATCTACTGTCAATGGTCCTGTAGGCAACACATATGTAGTATCTAAGTACTGAGTAATATCATTGCCAATACCTGATAAGTGAAGTTTTATCCTGCTTTGCCATGAAGCAAAGTTGTCCTTATTCAACTTAGGCACATCTTGTCTGTTCATCTTGTGATCTTTACTTAGGTCTTGAAACCCTCCATCTAAGCACACAAGCTCTAATACCAATTGTTAGTAATAACTGAGAGGGGGGGTAAATTAGTGGCCTCAAAAATTTATTCTTTTAAACTTCAATCCACCAATTAATATACCTCAAATTATTAAGTCCCTACAAGATGTTTGCCTTTGAAATACTTGAAATATATAACTGTCTATCGATTTACCTTGTCTATCCTTCTTCTCCTTGATAACTGATAAGCAGTAAAACTTATTTACAGATACTTAGTAAATATGCAGAGTATACCAGTCGATCCATAGATGAATATGTGAAATGTAAAACAATAAAGTAATAAACCATACACACATAACACAAGGATTTTAACGTGGAAATCCTGTTAAGGGAAAAACCACTGAGACCGGTACCCCAAATTTTCACTCTTCTGAAGTGAGCCCTGTTAGGAGCCAACCCTGTTAAAGGTTAAAAACACACTGTTAAGTGTGACCTTGTTAGAGGATTTTTATATATAGGTTGTCACTTAGTATCTAGCATCTACGCTACCATCCTTGAATCACTCTCATGACTATCAATAGGCTTTATGCTAATCTTACTACCATCCTTGAATCAACCTCCTTCTTAGACTGTCAATAGGCTTTAGGTAAGACCGATGCTACTATCATGAGTCAACCTTCTGGTAATCTGTTAGGATATATCTCAATTACAAAAGACTATTAATTCCTGCTTTGTTAAGAGACTTAATGCTTCAATGGTTAAGCTGAAACACAATGATTTATTTCTAATGCAACTTTGAATTGTAGATATTCAGATCTATTTATGTACAATACCTCTCTGATCAATGTATCAATTCCATTCCTTTTTTCTTCATTCTTTCTACTCTATGATGTTGTGCTTTACTGTGTGTCAGTGTCTGTAGAATTCTTTAGCTCTCCCTTAGCTTGATTGATCAGGACTGCATGAAGTTTAACCTTCATCAGTTTCTCTTTAGCATCTTCTATCAATTCACTCCCCTATGTATCTAAGTGTTTTTGGAAATGAAATATGCTTGTCTCTTATATAGACATTATATTCCTTAATTCTTAGTTCTTGATTCTTGATTCTTGACTTGAAAAATAATCTAGCCAAATTGATTTATGGCTTTAACTCCTGATTTATCTTGTAGTTATCTTCTTGCCAGCTGTACAAATCATCTTTAAATCACTTACTTAACTATGGTTGAATAAAACAAATAAAACAACCAGTTAAGTCTATCCTTAAGCTCTGCCAACTAGATATTTTTGTTAGAGTATATAGTTTTCCTCACATATTAATTATATCATGTTGATATTAATTATTAAGTTAGTCGTACTCTATTTTTTGCTTAAGCTTTCTCTTAGGTTATCTATTTCCTTTTTTAGTGTTTCATTCACCTTTAAGGTTGAATGCTTGTAATTGTTTTTGCATACTCTCAGAATACATTTTTGAGATCTCACTTTTTGAGCACAGAGGGGTTTCATCTTTTTCCATCTTTTACTTCATCCTTTGTAACAGGTATCTTGCATGCAGATTGGTCTTGGAAGTTGAAGCTGTATTTCTCAGTTTCTACATGGTATCAGAGCCATTCTACTACTGCATGTTTGAGTTTTTTTGAAGCTGTGGACCAAGCACTTTTTTTTCTACTTTCTTCTATTATTTTTATTAGATCTGGGGAGTCTCATTTTTTTGGTGCACTTTGAGAAAAAACCAACCTCACGGTTGGGTCTGGAAGGCCCAAAAACCCTAGAATCTATATAAAACATGACCTATTTGGCCTCCGAAGCATCTGAGAGAAATTTTTTTCTCTACAAGGGCCGTACGGGTATGCAAATCAAAAAAAAAATTATTTGTTTCGCAAAAAAATTTAAAAAAAACAATTTAATATAACACCTCTAGCGTTAATTTGATCCCGCCACCGGTGCACCGCCCCGACACTGCCTACACACCACCCTCTGGCCACCGGCTGCCTTTGCCCGCCAGATGTCCCGTGACGGCCATATGATCGTCAAAATTATTCTCGAGACTGTTTTTTTCTAGGGAGCTTGTCTTCTGGGGGTACCTATGTCTTTTTGGCCCTACAAGGCTCATACGGACTCTGATTTTTGACTTCTATATATCATTGGAAATCTCTTTCTAAGCCCCTCGCTCTCATTCAGGTTTCATCTCCTAATTTTTCCATTTTCTTTCTAGATTTTGCAGTCAAAGATGTACCTTCTTTTGTGCTCCTGCCCTGCTTCTGGAACTCAGGTTTTTTTCTCATTTCTTGTGCTTTCATAGTAATTTGTGGTGTACAAGGGATAGTATTATACATTATGGGGGGGTGAATATTACTTTCTACAATTTCCTTCAGAAAGACCCTTCTACTTCCATATTATTCTTCTCTCAATGTCAGACCCCTCTGTGGCTTGACTGACACCACATAACTACCACACATGGAAGCCACAAATGACCAAACTCCTCATGTCATGAGGTTTATGGTCCTGCATGGATGCGGCTTAGCCATTTTTTCCAAGGCCTTATGAGGCTCTTATGCACAGAAATAGGATGGATGAGGCAATGGGCCTCATTTCCATGAACATTTCAGATGGGTTGTTGTTCCACCTGGATGGTCTAACCACACCCAGGGATATGTGGGACAAGTTTTTCACCTTGTTTGGCACAATGAATCAGTTTAGGGTTCTCCAGATAGATGCAAAGTTCACCTCCTTGGTACTTGAATCATTCACCAGCATTGAGGACTTCCTGATGAAGTTTAAGGCCCTTCAATCTATTTTACAGGTTGCTGGAAAGATGAAGTCAGATGATGATTGTATCTTTCTGTTACTCTCAAAGCTTTGTGGCCCTTATCAGATTTTCTCTTCTACCTTCTACTCCACTATGGATGCACTGGGTGCACGGCATGTTATGCCCTCTTTTGAGATCTTCTGTGGCAGTTTAACTCATGAGCAGTCCAAGCTTAGTCAGATGGATTCTCTTACAGGTTCACAGTCACAGGCATTGCTTCCCAAGTCATCTCAGGATACATAGAAGATAAAGCTGAAGCCGATATCTGATTCCTCTTCTTAGCACTCTACTAGCCCACCATCTTCTTCTAAGAAGGATAAGTAGAAGACTCAGAACCCTACTTGTTCCTATTGTCAGAAGGGGCCCCATGATGAGTCACAACATTTTTAGAAGAGATTTGATGGCTATGAGAAATAGATTACAGATTTGCAAGCTCTCCTTCAGAAGAGCACTATTTCCTCTCCATCCTCTTCCACCTCACAGGGGTCTTCTTTTCAGTCATCTATCTCATCTTCGACATCTGGGTAGGATTTTGGATAGGGTCATGCATTATGATCTTCCATTGCATCCCCTTCACAGGTCCCTTGGATACTAGATTCAGGTGTTTCTCACCATATGGCATCTTCTCTAGAGATCTTCTCTTCTATTGAGGCTTCTCCTATTCCCCACATTCTCATGGGGAATAATACTATTATTCCAGTCTACGAGAAAGGTTCTGTATGCATTCAGGATGGCACATTCAATGATGTATTATATGTTCCATCTCTTTCTGTAAACCTTCTCTCAATTTACCAGATTACACACAGTGGATCAGGGAAGATAGTTGAGTTCATGCCAGATTCAGTCTTCATTTGGGATAGTACAAAAAGTGGCATTGTTGCTATAGGAATAGTTGATCATTCCACCCATCTCTACACCTTTTCTCACTTTGGTCCACCATCTCCATCATCAGAGCACAACTCTCCTCTTCTGCGAGAGCATCATGTGGTGCAGTCAGGTCACTTGAACCTCTATTTTGTTCCTAAGACCACTGCTATGACTGCCACACCACATCTTGTTGAGGTTTTTTTTCTTTAGCAGGACTCTTCTTCAGCATTGCCAGACCCTCCAGCTCCATTCATTAAGCCACCAGGTGAAGTTGTTGAGGATTCTAAAGAGGACACTCATCTCCTCTCTCATGATAGTGTCAGCACACCTATCATACCACTTGCATTGGGGATTCCATTTTAGGATCCTCATGTCTACTCCTTTGAGCATCAACTCGGCCTTCTAGTTCCACCTCTTCTTTCGAGATTACCTCTTTAGTACTCACTGCCTTTCACTCCTTTGCATTGGATTCACAGTGGTTTGTTCATTGATCTAGGGGTTCTTTCATTTTGGGGGGGCTTTGGAGCCTTGACCCTCTCTCACGGGGGGGTTGGCAGCATGCATTGTACTCATGGCTTTGAGAGAGTCTCTTGACGTCATTCTTTGTATTTTTCTTGCTTTTATATCTCTTTTTGGAGAGGAGTTTTTCCCACTGGGTTTTCTACTTTGTCTCCAGTTTATAGAGATTTCCTTGTTTTGGGTACCTGATCAGGCCCTGTTGTCGAGACCCATTTTCCTGATTTCATAGATGTGCTAGGTTATCTTACCTCCTGATCTTTTCTTAAGGGGGGGTGTTAGAGTATATAGTTTTCCTCACTTATTAATTATATCATGTTGATATTAATTATTAATTTAGTCATACTCTATTTTTCACTTAAGCTTTCTCTTAGGTTAGCTTTTTCCTTTTTTAGGGTTTCATTCACCTTTAAGGTTGAATGCTTGTAATTATTTTTGCATACTCTCAGAATACATTTTTGAGCTCTCACTTTTTGAGCACAGAGGGGTTTCAATTTTTTCCATCTTTTGCTTCATCCTTTGTAACAGGTATCTTGCATGCAGATTGGTCTTGGAAGTCGAAGTTGTATTTCTCAGTTTCTACAATTTTGTCATTTTCTGATCTCTCTATTCTGTCAGTCAATTCTACAGTTCAACACTGGTGACAACTGCCAGTTATGTTAGTACAACTTCAGTTAGCTTCAAGATCTCCATCCATCGGGCATCATTGGATCTTTCTCATTAGGCAACACTATTTTTAGCTCATCGGGCATCCTGTGATTTTGCTTCATCAAGAAACATTGTCTTCTGCTCGTCGGGCATCACTGTGACCTTATCTCTATCTTTACCGATGGTGTGCACTCCATCAGTGTAGTTTGTCACTTGGTGAATACTTGAATTTTATGCATTTCTGAAAGCATAACCTTTGTTCCATTGATTCTCTAAATTCTTTGGCATTATGCATATGACCATACAGATGATATCAAGTTGACATCAATGATAATACAAACCATTAACTAATTTAATGTCTTGCATCACCTTCAACTTAACATTATCACACATTCAATCAGTTACATGTCATCAAAAAAATCTTCATTAATGTCTTTAGCTTCATTCTGACTCCCTCTATGTCTATAATCACACTGAAATGTTTTCTGTTGCTTGTTTAGCTCCCTCTTTCAATAATATCTCCCTTATGTCTATTGTTTTTATCAAAAAATATATTTTAGCAATAATCTCCCTCTTTGACAACAATGTCAAAGATGTTGACATATTTATTATGCAGATTCATCTAGTTCTACTCTTTGTATCATGTTGTTCCTATCATCTTTGTTTATGACTAATCTTCTTTTATGTTCTTGTCTTCCACTTCACAGTTTTTAGGCAACATCCTAAAAATGTGACTCAATGTGCATCAATGTGTCAAGTATTCTGATTAAAAGATTTGATGCAATAGTGCCATTCAGAACTAGTTAGCCTCTGCTAGGGGAATCACCCCCAATTTACCTCTTAGATACTCATGAGCATCCTTGGGTAATGCTTTTATAAATATGTCTACCAACTGTTCCTTAGCATGTACATATTCCAGTCTTACTTCCTTGTCTTAAACTAGCTCCCTCAAGTAATGATACTTGATAGCTATATGTTTTGTCTTAGAGTGCATTACAAGATTTTTAGAAATATTAATGGCACTCATGTTATCACAATATATGACAACTGGTTCTGTAATCTCCTCCTTCATACGTTTTAGTAGTATCTTCAACCACACAATGTTTGAATAATTAACTGTTGTTGCCACATACTCGGCTTCAGCTGTAGATTGTGGGGTGCAATTTTGTTTCTTGCTTGTCCAGGAAACTAATCCTTTCCCCAAAATAAATGCTCCTCCTATGGTTCTTTTTCTATCATCCACATTACCAGCCCTGTCAAAGTCAGTATAGACTCTGAGTTCAAACTTTTCATTCCTTTTGTAATATAGGCCATAATCTTTTGTACCTTTCAAATATCTTAGAATTATTTTTACTACCATTATATGTGTCTCTTTTGGATTGGCAGAAAATCTAGCAACAATTCCAACAGCTAATGCAATTTCAGGTCTACTATGTACAACATATTGCATCTTAACAATCATTGATCTGTACAGTGTTTGATTTACCTCTTTTGTATCATCATTATTTGTCAACTTTTGTCCAGTAGCCATGGGTGTACTCACTAGTTTTCAATCTTCCATACTAAAAGTTTTTAGTATCTCCTTGACATATTTTGATTGAGTGATATATATACCATTCTTCATTTGATGTATTTGTAAACCAACAAAGAATTTTATCTCACCAAACATAGACATTTCAAATTTAGTTTGCATCTCTTTTGCAAATACTTTGCATATCATATCTTGTCCACTGGATATGATGTTGTCAACAAACATTTCAGCCAATAAAATTCCTTTACCTTGCTCTATTTTCAAATATATATTGATGTTTTCATTTGTTCTTGCAAATCCAATCTTTATTAGAAAATTGTGCAATCTTTCATACCATGCTCTGGGTGCTTGTTTCAGTCCATATAATGCCTTGTGCAATATGCAAACCATGTTCCTCTTGCTTGAGTCAACAAATCCATAAGCTTGTTCAATATATACTTCCTCTTTTAATATCCCATTTAGAAATGTTGACTTCACATCCATTTGATAAAATTTAAATCTTTTATAGGCTTCATATGCAAGAAGAGTTCTTACACCTTCCAATCTTGAAACTAGGGTGAATGTCTCTCCATAGTCGATTCCTTCCTCTTGTGCATAACCTTTGCATACCAATCTTTCTTTATTCCTTGTTACCTCTCCATGTTCATTCATCTTATTTCTGAATACCCACTTAGTACCAATTACATTTTTATTGTTAGGCCTCGGTACTAGTGTCCATGTCTTATTCTTTTCTATCTAGTCTATCTCTTCATTCATGGCTTGAATCCAGTCTTCATTGTCTAAAGCATCTTTTACTTTTTTAGGCTCAAAATCATATAGCAAACATGTGTCTTCTCTTAATTTTATTCTTTTCATAACCGTAGAATCATTTTCTCCAATGATTTGATCAAGTTTATGGTGCCTTCTCATGTATTTTTCCAAAGTAGGCTCTTTCTCAGCTTTAGTTTGATCATTCATGTTCAGCTCAGGTTAAAATTGTGACTCAACATCTCCATTAGATAGCTCAGAAGTCACCTCCTGTTGCCTAGCAATTTCATTTTGTGTCTTGGCAGGTGCAAACTGTTGCTCGGCAACTTCATTTTTAGTTTCATTAGAATCCTCCTCTTCAGGATAAGTGAATGATCTGTAACTTTCAGTATCAATAATGCTTTCAGCTTCATTTCTCTCTGCATATTGATCAATTCTAATGTTTGCACTTTCCACAATTTTGTTAATGTTAGAATTCAAGCACTTGTATGCTTTACTCTTAGTAGAATATCCAATAAATATGCCTTTTTCTCCTTTATCATCAATTTTACCATTTATATTATCCTTCAGTATAAAACATTTACTCCCAAAGACTTTAAAATAACTTACAGTAGGTGCATACCCATACCATAGTTCATAAGGTGTAGCATTTGTACCTTTCTTGATTTTTACTCTGTTCAAGGTATAAACTACTGTACTTATAGCTTCTCTCCAATATTTTTGTGCAACATTTTTCTCCATCATTAATGTTCTAGCATAATCCATGATAGATCAATTTCTTCTTTCAGCTATACCATTCTATGGTGGTGTCCTAGGTGCTGACATATGTCTTTTTATCCCTCAGTCATTGCAGAACTTGTTAAACTCATTAGAAATGAACTCACCTCCTCTATCAGATCTCATATATTTTAGACTCTTATCTGTTTCCTTTTCAACTTTTGCCAAGTACCACTTAAATAACTGAAATGCATCAGATTTTGCTTTAAAAAACATAACAGTCATCATTCTGGAGTAGTCATCTACAAATAGAATAAAATATTTGTCTCCACAATAACTTTTCTCACCAACAGGTCCACAAAGTTCAGTATGAACCAATTCCAAAATATTCTTAGAAGTATGAGTTTTCCTCTTAAAGCTAGATTTAGTCATTTTTCCCAATTAACATTGCTTACACATTGCATTCTCAGGTTTCTTTAACTTAGGCAGCCCTCTAACCTTTTTCAATTTACTTATTCTTACCAAGTTATCAAAGTTAATATGACATAGCCTCTTATGCCATAACGAAACATCATTATATTGTGAAAACAAGCATGTCTCTTCAGCTAAGTCTAGATAAAATAAGTTACCTCTAGTTTTCTTACCACTTCCAACTAATTCTCCATTGGCATCATATATCTTTTCTTTCCTGTGATGGAATTCAACTCTGTAACTAGAAGTGTTCATTTGTGCAACACTCAATAAGTTATACTTAAGATCATCAACCCAATACACATTATTACATCTAATCTTGTCAGTCAATTGAATTGATCCTTTCCCTTTAACTATACAAGGTGTATCATTACCAAACTTAACATATCCACCTTTACATTGATCTAAGGTTTCAAATTTGTCCTTATCACTAGTCATGTGATGTGAACAACCACTGTCCATAATCCAATGATCACCTTTACTCATATAAGAAATTAGTGCAGTTTTCTCATCATCATCAGAATCATCTTTCATTGCAACATACACAACTTCTATATAATTTTCATTAGATTTATTAGATTCAATGTCAGAGGCTTCTTCAGCTATATAAAAAAATTTCTTACCTTTGTCTTTGTAATCCTTGTACTTTATGTAGTCTTGGTCATCCTTTCTATCTTTGTACTTGTTGTCTTTTCTTTCATCTTTCTCATTCTTATCAGGACATCTAGCAACAATATGACCAACTTTGTTACAAGAAAAACAAATAATAGAAAGTTTACCTCTGAATTTTCCTTTTCCTCTAGCTAGTCTCCTTGCCATAAGTTCCTCAAGCTCTTCTAGATCATCATCTGAAGTATCACTATCACTGCTCACACATTTCTTTTCTTTCCTTGATTTTCTAATGACCATACGTGACTTGAATGTAGATTCAATAGTTTGTGGAGTATAGTTATCAAAATTTGACATCTCAAATGTAGTAAGTCTGCCTACCAAACTTTCCAAAGTCAAATTTTTATTAGGAGTGTATCTCAGTTCTTGAATTGCAAATACTCTAATAGAATAAATAGGAAGAAGTGTTCTTAGTACCTTTCTCATGATAGTGTCATCATCAATGGTTCCCTTAGCTTCTCTAATAGCGTTTACAACTTCCTTTATCCTATCATAATATTGCACTATATTTTCTCCTTCTTGCAATTTTAAATCATCAAACTTACCTCTCAAGATTTTAGATTTTCCTCTTAGTACATTTGTACCACCTCCATAGATGGTTTGAAGGGAATCCCACATCTTCTTTGCACTTGTACAATCCTTGATGTCCTCAAATTCATGATAGTTCAGGGATGATGCAAGTTCCAACATTACTTGATTATGTTCATGCTTTTCTCTTAATTGTGCAGCATTCAGAACTCCAGTAGGCGCTACATATCCTTATTCAATATGTCATTTAGCAGAATCACCAATACCATCCAAGTGAAGCTTCATCAAACTTTGTCATGCAGGAAAGTTGTCCTTGTTAATCTTTGGTCCATCACTTTTATACATCTTGATATTTATCTCCAAGTACCTTCAAACTATTTCAAGAGAACAAATCTCTTATACCAATTGTTAGAATAAATTTAGAATAACTGAGAGGGGGGAGTGAATCAGTTATCCTCATGTCCATATGTACCCTTATAAAAATTTATACCACTTCAACAACTCAGATCTTCTTGACAGCAATCAACAACAAAAGTGTGCAGTTTACTGTACTAATGAAATAAGCTTACAGAAACTTATCTATAAAACATAACATAAACATTCACACATTTTGACACCATGATTTAATGTGGAAACCAAATGTGGGAAAAACCACCAGTAACATGCTACCAAAAATTTCACTCTTCTAAAGTGATCTTTGTTAGGAGCCAAGCTTGTTAAAGGTTACAAAACACACTGTCAAATGTGACCTGGTTAAGGGATTTAATCACCCTGTTAGGATTGGCCTTGTTAGAGGACTTAGAAAATTCCAATCTGAATGTCACCTTGTTCAAAGGATTTATACAATGACTACTAGGTCAACTTGGTTAAAGGATTTGAACTGATACAATGGTTAGAAAGTAATCAGCAGGTGTAATCTGATACATACAACTTACTTTGCAAATCCAAATCCAATTTCATCTCTAATTCTACTTCACTTAGTGGCCTCCATTTTCATCTCAAACTTCAGATCTGCTTGGAAATCCGTCAAGCAATCTCTCTCTGCTTCTCTAATCAACCTTCTTTGCTAGGTCTTTCCAATCAGTCAATTAACCATGAAATACTCTTGCATACAACTTCTCCTTACACTTGGATACAATAACAATAACCTCTATAGGTTATATTATACCTCTTCATCTAGGTCAGATAGATCTTTTGCCGCTTAATCAAGATCATAGATCTTAGGTTAGTTCAGATCCAATCGATCTTTCCATCATTATATTTTATTTACTTCTCCAATACAATCATTAATTAAACATTGAATCCATGTGCTAATAATAGTTTCCCATGCATTAAATGAGTGTGGACTAATCTTAATTAATAATACATATCCCAATAAAATCAACTATGTCGGCCAAAGATCTCAAATCTCATCAATTACTAAAATACTATTGCTCAGCTTTCTCTGTCTCCACCAAAATTTCACTAGCACTTGGCATCATCTTTGCTTTTCTCAACATCACCTTTTGCTTTTCTCGACATTGACTTTTCTTTGCTCGGCATCGACCTTCCCGTGAACTATCAGCAAAAGATAAACAACATATCACTTTTCTAAAGTTCCAAATGATCAAGTACCCTGGTGTATACTCATAGCTCAACCTTTTCCTCAGTCTTCTTGTTATCCTATTCCTCAAATCTTCATCAATCAATAGATATGGTACTCAAACATATAGCAATAGTATCACAAGTTAAGGTTTGACATCAATGACAAAATAACAATTGTCTACATTGTAGCGATCTTTCCAACAAAGGGAGGACCCAAATAAGAGGTAGGGAATGTCCCTGTCTTACATCCAAAAATTGCAAAAATTTTCCTTTGTCTTTCTTCTGGAGTATTACTAAAGAATAAGGAACTTTTCTCCCAGTTTATAGATTACCTAGAAGAATTTGTATAAATATTTAGATCCTTTTTCATATTCCTAGCTTATTTCACAGAGGCTTCACCCATAATGATGGTGTCATCAACAAATTGTTCATGCAACCACTTCTACAATGTAGAGGAAGGATGGAGACCAAAAATCTGACCAATTAGAACCAAACTATTGATGTATCTCACAAGGATTTCTGTCATAAATGCAAAAAGGATGGGGGATATAGGGTCTCCTTGCCTCATGCCTCTAGAAGGGTGAAGAAATTTAGATGATCCTCCATTAACAAGAACAAAAGAGGTCACAATGGAAACCAATTGCATTATAAGTCTAACCACATCTGTATCAAAGCCAAAAGACCTTAAGATATTAGAAAGAAAAGACCAGTCCACTTAATCATAGGCTTTTGACAGGTCCAATTTCATCATAAACCCTTGTTTTTTTAATATTGAAGGGAATGAATATTCTCATGAACAACTATTATGGAATCCATAATCTGTCTTCCCAAAAACAAAACCATTCTATTGGTTAGAGATCAGGTTAGGCAGGAAGCTCATAATTCTAGAGGTAAGAACCTTGGAAATGATTTTGTACAAAGAATTCAAGAGGATTATAGGTCTAAATCCATCAACAGTATTAGCTCAAGGTTTTTTAGATATGAGGGCTATAAAAGTGGAGTTTAATTCCTTAAGGATAGATTTAGCTCCAAAGAACTCCTTAACAAAATAATAAACATCTTTACCTATAATGCTCCAAAAATGCTAGAATAAAAACAACTGGAACCCATCTAGACCTGGGGATTTTCCTCCTTCAAAGGAAAAAAATCCTTCTTTATTTCAATGTCTAAAGGAATGGATTTAAGGAAAGCATTAGAAAGATGATCCACTTTGCTAGGAATCAAAGAAAATAATTTTCCTTGATCTTCCATATTAAGTTTTTTGTCCTTAGATAACAGAGTAACAAAGTACCCCAACATTTCTTCCCTTATTTCCTCTTCTTTAGAAATGATACCTCTAGTGTCATATAGGGAATGAATCATGTTTATAGCCTTGTGTTTGAGAGCAGTAAGACGAAAAAATCTAGGTTTTTTATCTCCCAATTTCAGCCAAAGAGATCTGGATCTCTGCCTCCAGAAAATCTCCGCCTTGGCTATAATGTTGTATAAGTCTACACGAACTTGATTCACTTGAGTTTTCAAACTTTTTGTCAAACCATTTCTTTAAATTTCCTCCTAACTATCTTTCAAGTCCATTTGGATTTTATTTTTGGACAGAAATATATCCCCATAAACATTCTTGTTCCAATGTTTAACATTAGATTTAACATTAGCCAATTTCTTAACCACTTTGAACATAGCAGAAACTTCCACCTTTATGTTCCACCACTCCCTAATTTTACTCTCCGAATCAGGATGGTCAAGCCACATCTTCTCAAATCTAAAAGGCACATTTCTTCTGCTAGAGAAGGGACTAATAGAGAAAGATATAGAAAAATTGTCCGACCCAATTCTAGATAGAGAAGTGAGAGCATAGGAAAACTTAGTATACCAGTCCAGGGTGATGAGCACTCTATCAAGCTTGACTTAGATAAGTTCAGCTCCAACTCTATGATTTGGCCAAGTATAATTTATTTCTTCCATCTCAACGTCTAGCAAGCCTTCGTTTATTATAAAATCCATCAAATCAACCCTTCTTTCCACTTGGGTCATGTTCCCTCCATATTTATCTTCCTACTTCAAAGGGGTATTGAAATCCCCCATGATCATACAGTTGTTCTTAGTCTAGGTTTCCCTAAAATCATGCAGCTTCTTCCAAAGCTTCAATCTTCCTGATTTTGTATTAGGAGCATAAACATTAATAAGAATCTAGGAAAAATTGTCCTTAAGACTCCAAAATTTAACTACAAGAAATTTTTTCTCTTCTTTTAGAATTTGGCATTTGAAACAAGTTTGATTCCAGAAAATAGCCAACCCCCTAGAATCCCCTTAAAAACTACTTCCATAACTGCTCCCATTTTTAATCAGTTTCGGTTTCTCTATCTTTTCTTTTATCATTTTAGTTTCTTGAATTATCATAATGTCGGGTTTAGAGTCTCTTACTAAATTCCTAACTAAATCTTTCTTATGAGGACCATTGAGTCCTCGAATGTTCCAAGAAATAATCTCCATTTAAGGATTGGAGAACAAACTTGATGGATGGTGAGTTGTTTACCATCCGTAATGTTCTATTTGGCTTCCTCTTCCCTCTAGGTTTTCTCAAATTTTCTTTCTTTATCTTGTCTTGGAGTTCTAGTATCATCTTTCTACTGACCTCTTGTCAGAACTCCTGGTTTTTAAGCTCCATTGTTTTTTGTCGACTTCAAGTTGAAGTTCCCCATTAAGGAACTCTCAGGTTTCTTCCCTGAGTTTTTGTTCAAATCATTAGCAGGATGGTCTCCTTTGGGGGATCTAAAGCCTTTCTTTCCTAATCCTTTCTTTGAATCTCCCACCATTGTCCTAGATTTTTCCTTATCCTCTAAATCTATAGCTTTCTTGTTGTCCAATTTTTCCATAGGTTTAATCTATTTTGGGTTGAAGGGAGAATATTTATTGTTTCCTGTAATTAGGTCATTCTCTACTTCCAGTCTTTCCTTTGAACTCTAGGTCAAGATATTTTCTATCCCTATCAGGGAATCTTCTTCCCTAGAGCCCTAACTTTTTCTACTCCTTTGGGAGGAACCAAAATTTCTTCCACCGTTGGGTCCTTCAGTTTCACTTGTCCTATTAGAGATTCTGCCCTTTCTTTTGTTGATATTTTCAGTCTAATGAGCTCATTTATCCTTCCTTTTGGTTCTTGTTTTTCTGATTCTTGTTTTATTCTTGTTTGGGTTTCCCCTTTTTTCTACTTATGATGAATCTCATTATTCTCTTCAGAGTTACCTGTAGCCTTCTGATCCCTATTTTCTTCAGAGATATATAATGGATAGTAGTTTCCTCTATTTTTTTCCACTCCATTCTCTGACCTTTTGTTTGTTCCTGAACCTTCTTTTTTTCCTTTTGAGGTTTTTGGGGGCATTATTTTGCCCAGTGACAAGATTTCTTGCATGTGAAACAAGAAAAAGGCATAGATTCATATTCAAGCTCTTCCTTCCAAGACCCCAACTTCAATTTCAGAGTTATAACTTGTAGAAGATCCACACTCTATTGTATGTTCATACAAATCCTATCATAAACTTGTCTAGTCATTTATGCTTTCATTAGGTCAATGTAAAGAAGCTCCCCAAAGGCACCAGCAATGGCTATCAATATATCCTCATGCCAATATTCCAATGGCATCCTAGGAAGATGAACCCAGACTGGAGGAGTTGTTAAAAGAATTTCATTATAGTTAAGGCTAGTCATCCATTTTTGTAGAGATAAGGAGGATTTACCCATCATCCAAGGACCTAATGACATGTAACTGATTAAATGTTTGATAATGTTAAGTTGAAGATAATGCAAGGCATTAAATCAGTTAATGATTTGTATTTTCATTGATGTAAAATTGATATCATCTGTATGGTCATGTACATAATTTCAAAGACTTCAGAGAATCAATGGAACAAAGTTTATGCTTCCACTAATGCATAAAAGTAAAGTATTCACTAAGTGACATATAAACACTGACGGAGTGCATACCATTGTTAAAGGAAAAGAAGAAAAGTCACAGTGATACCCAACGAGAAGAAGACAGTGTTGCCCAATGAAGCAAACCACAGGATGCCCAACAAGATGAAATAGAGATGCCTGATGAGTAAAAATCCAATGATGCCTGATAGATGGAGATCCCAAAGCTAACAGGAGTCACACTGATGAAACTGGCAGTTGTCACCGATGACTAACTACAGAGTTGACTAATAGAATAGAGAGTTCAGAAAATGAAAAAATATCTAGCTGGCAAGAGCTAAAGATAGACTTAACTGGTTGTTTTCTATGTTTTATTTGTCCAGAGTTAAGTAATTGATCTAAAGTTGATTTATACAGTTGGCATGAAGATAATTACAAGACAAATCATGAGTTATGCTTTAAATCAAATTGGCTAGATTGTTTTTCATGCTAAAAATCAAGAATCAAGAATCAAGAAGTAGTGAATATCATGTCTATATAAGAGACAAGCTCAATTCATCTTCATATCATATGAAAAGGGAATTAAGGGGAGTGAAAAGAAAGAAGATGCTAAAGAGAAACTAATGAAGAACAACTTCATGCAGTACTGATCAATCAAGTTGAAGGAGAGCTAAGGAATTCTGCAAACACCGATGAATAGTGAACACAACATCACAGAGAAGAAAGTATGGAGCACAAAAGAATTGAATTGATACATTGATCAAAAAGGTAATTTACTTAAATAGATCTTAAAATCTATAATTTAAGTTGCATTAGAAACAGGTCATTTTATTTCATTTTAGCCATTGAGGCATCAAGTCTCTTAACAGAGCAGGACTTAACAATCTTCTATATATTGAGGTACATCCCAAGGAGTGGCAAAAAGGTTGATTCATGAAAGTAGCATTGGATATGCCCGATGCCTATTGACAGTCTAAGAGAGAGGCTGATTCAAGGATGGCAGCATTAGATGCCTGATACTAAGTGACAACCTATATGTGTAAAATCCTCTAACAAGGTCACACCTAATAATGAGTTTGTAACCTTTAACAGGGTTGGCTCTTAATAGGGCTCACTTTAGAAGAGTGAAAATTTTGGTTACCGGTCCCAGTGGTTTTTTTCCTTAACAGGGTTTCCATGTTAAAATCTATGTGTTATATGTGTGTATGGTATATTTCTTTACTGTTTTATATCTTGCATAACTCATTCTAGATTTATCGGTATACTCTACATATTTACTATATTTCAGTAAATAGTTATACTGCTTATTGGTAATTAAGGAGAATAAGGAAAGACAAGGTAAACCGACAGACAGTTAATTATTATAAGCATTTCATGGCATGCATCTTGTAGGGACATAATAATCTAAGGTTTATTTATTGGTGGTTAAGTTTAAGGATAAGTTGGAGGTGTACTTCAGAAGAGTGAAAATTTGGGGTACCGGTCCCAGTGGTTTTTTCCCTTAACAGAGTTTCCACATTAAAATCCATGTGTTATATGTGTGTATGATATATTTATTTACTATTTTATATCTTGCATAACTCATTCTGGATTTATCGGTATACTCTGCATATTTACTGTAGTTTGGTAAATAGTTATACTGCTTATTGGTAATCAAGGAGAATAAGGACAGACAAGGTAAACCGACAGACAGTTCATCTTGTAGGGACATGATAATCTGAGGTTTATTGATTTGTGGTTAAGTTTAAGGATAAGTTTTTGAGGCCACTGATTCACCCCCCCTCCCCCCCTCTCAGTTATTACTAACAATTGGTATCAGAGCTTGTGTGCTTAAAAGGAAGGTTTCAAGACCTAAGCCAAAGATCACAAGATGAACAGATGAGATTTGCCCAAGTTGAACAAAGATAATTTTTCTTCACGGAAAAGCATGATAAGACTCCCCTTATTAGGTATTGGTAATGATGTTACTCAATTCCTTGAAACTAAATATGTGTTGCCCATAGGAGCACCAACAGTTGAAAAAATGAGAGAGAAGCATGAACATAATGGAATGATGATAGAGCTTGCTTCCTCACTCTATGATGCTGAATTTGAAGATGTCAAAGAATGCAAAATTGCAAAGCAGATGTGGGACAAATTGAAGCTTGTACATGGTGGTGACAAAAATGTTTTAAGAGCCAAGGCAGAAAGCCTTAGAGGAAAGTTTGATGATCTCAAAATTAAAGAAGGAGAAAACATCACTCAGTACAACACAATAATTAAAGAAGTAGTCAATGCTATCCGAGGAGTTGGAGGTGTACTGGAAGAAGATATAGTGGTAAGTAAAATTCTAAGAAAATTACTACCTACTTATGTTATTAAAGTGTCCACCATTCAAGAAATGAGAGCAGTAGTAGATAGAAATGTTACTCTAGACATTTTAATTGGAAGACTGATTTCATTTGAGATGAATAACTTCGATAATAGTGTCTTACCAAACATAGAGTCTGCATTCAAAACTTCTATGAGAATAAGTAAATCAAGTCACAAAAACACTATGAGAAAAGATAGTGATAGTGAAAATGAAGAAGATGATCTTGATGAAATAGAAGCACTTATGGCCAGAAGAATGCAGAGAGGCAAAGGTAAATTACCACTTGTTTGTTTTAATTGCAAAGACATTGGACATTTTTCTACAAGATATACTAACAAAAGAAAAGATGACAGAAGTAATGATAGATCTTTTGAGAAGAATTCTGGTAGAGGTGATTACAAAATCTATCAACAATCAGAAAGAAGAGATACCTGAGACTATAAGGACAAAGGAAAGAAGGTCAGCTACCTAGAAAAATGCAAGGATGATGATACCAAAACCGAATCTGATGAAGACATCAAGATGGTGTTTGTGGTTGTAAAGGATGATTCAGATGATGATGAAGAAAGGTATGTAGAAACAACTCTCATATCTAAAATTAGTAAAAATGATGTTTGGATCATAGATAGTGGCTACACTCATCATATGACCGGCGATAAGAAAAATTTTGAGACTTTTGAATACTACAAGGGTGGATTAGTAAGAATGGGAAATGATACACCTTGTCCAGTTGAAGGTAGAGGAACAATAATTTTGAATAAGAAGATAAAGTGTGAGAATTCTTATTGGGTAAATGGATTGAATTATAATCTACTGAGTGTTTCTCAGTTGAATAATTCAGGTCACAAAGTAGCATTTGAAAATAAGAAGGCAAAGATCTTCAACAAATCTAGAAATATGATTGGTACCGGTGAGTAGACAAAAGGTAACTTATTCTATCTGAATGATACTGACTCCACTTGTTTGATTTTTGCAAATGAATATATATGGTTATGGCACAAAAGACTGTGTCATGTGAACTTTGAAAACATGATGAAAATTAGCAAAAAGAGAAATGTCAGAGGCTTACCGACAATGACCAAGCCCAACAACATCATGTGTAAAAATAGTCAAAAAGGTAAAATGAAAAAGTCTAGCTTTAAAATAAAAACCCATACATCTAATGCAATTCTAGAATTAGTCCATACTGATTTATGTAGACCCATGAGGAAAAAGAGTTATTATGGAGATAGATATTTTATTCTATTTGTTGATGATTACTCTAGAATGATGATAGTTATGTTTCTAAAAGATAAATTAGAAGCGTTTAAGATGTTCAAATGGTATAAGGCTATGGTAGAGAAACAAAGATGTAAGGATCTAAAAATTTTGAGATCAGATAGAGGAGGTGAGTTTATATCAGATGAATTCACTAACTTTTATAATGAGCATGGTATAAAAAGATGGGTTTCTGCACCAAGAATGCCACAGCGAAATGGGATTGCTGAGAGAAGGAACAGATCAATAGTTGATTGTGCTAGAACACTGATGATAAAAAAAGGCATTACCCAAATATTTTGGAGGGAAGCTCTCAGTACTGTTGTTTACACACTGAACATAGTACAATTGAAGAAAGGCACCAAGAAGACACCTTATGAGCTATGGTATGGATACACACCCAATGTAAGTTATTTCAAAATTTTTGATAGTTAATGTTATATCTTAAAAGATGATAGAAATGGAAAACTTGACTCCAAGAGTGATGTATTCTACCAAGAGCAAGGCTTACAAATGTCTAAACAAAGCCTCTAACAAAATTATTGAAAGTGCAAATGTAAAGATAGATGAATTTGGAGAAAAGAATGAACAAGAAAGCACTAAACAGCCAGAGGACTACAATAAGTTCACCTACAACGAGGAACCTGACACTCTACCCTACCAAAAATGTAGAGCCCCTGAGCTAAAAATCATTCCTCCTGAGCTTCAGGCTGCAAATACTGATGGTCAGGATAATGATCAAGATAAGGTGCAAGGTGATGAAGAATAGAATGAAGATCAAAATAATGATCAAGTTGATAGACAAAGAACTATATCTGTACTTGCAAGATATGTAAGAAGGAACCATCTAGAGGTCCAAATCATAGTAGATAAGAAAGTTGGTAAAAGAACAAGAAGTAAGTCTTTAAACTCAAATTGTTTAATTTGTGAGTTTGAGCCAAAGTCTATCAATGTTGCACTAGATAATGAGGAATGGATAAGTGTTATGAATGATGAGATTGAGCAGATTGAGAAGAAAAAAATATGGTCACTTGTGCCAAGACCAGATGACAAGAATTTCATCGGTACAAAATGGATATTTAGGAATAAGCTGAATGAGAATGGAGAAGTCACAAGGAATAAAGGAAGACTAGTATGCAAAGGGTATGTACAAGAGGAAGGTATATACTATGGAGAGACCTTTGCACCAGTCTCTAGGATAGAAGGAGTAAGAATATTACTTGCTTATGTTGCATTCAAAGGATTCAAGGTATACCAAATGGATGTCAAGTCAGCATTCCTAAATGGAATACTTGAAGAAGAAGTATACATTGAAAATCCAGAAGGGTTTGTTGATCTAGACAAGAGGGACATGGTATGTATACTTCACAAAGCTTTGTATGGATTGAGACAAGATCTAAGAGCCTGGTATGAATGACTTCATTCCTAT
This sequence comes from Thuja plicata, assembly GCA_018584345.1. Classification (NCBI taxonomy): domain Eukaryota; kingdom Viridiplantae; phylum Streptophyta; class Pinopsida; order Cupressales; family Cupressaceae; genus Thuja; species Thuja plicata. The sequence goes on along the minus strand of MU223176.1, from coordinate 1,287,092 downwards.
CTAATAAGTATTGGATTTGTAAGGACTAGTGAAAACAATAATCTTTATTTGAAGGAAGCTACTGATGCTAACACTTTGATTGCTGAAATATTTGTTGATGACATCATATTTGGAGGCAATGATATGCTATGCAAATAATTTTCTATTGAGATGAGAAAAGAGTTTGAGATGTCTATGTTTGGTGAGATCAAGTTCTTTCTTGGTCTACAGATCATTCAACAAAGTGAAGGAACTTTCATTACATAGTCCAAGTACATCAAAGAGGTCCTGAAAATATTCAAGATGGAAGAATCCAAACCAATTGGAACACCGATGGCTACTGGATGTAAGTTGACAAAGGAGGAAAAAACAACAGAGGTAAATCAGACTTTGTACAGATCAATGATTGGAAAACTCATGTATGTTGTACACACTAGACTAGATATTGCACATGTAGTAGGAATTGTTGCTAGATTTTCTGCTAACCCTAGGTAATCACATATGACTACTGTGAAAATAATTCTAAGATATCTAAAGAATACTGAGGAATTTGTCTTATGGTATAGAAGAGAAGGCAAATTTAACCTTAAGGTGTTTACCGATGCTGATTAGGTTGGGAATCTTGATGACCGGAAGAGCAGAACTGGAGGAGCATTCTATATGGGTGCTAGACTTGTCACATGGATTAGCAAGAAGCAAGGATTCATCTCTTATTCTACTGCAAAAGAAGATTACATTGTTGTTGCTACAAATTGCTCAAATATTGCATGGATCAAACAGTTGCTGAAAGGTATGCATATGAAGATCTTAGAACCAGTGATTATCTATTGTGATAACACCAATGCAATAAACATTTCCAAGAATCGAGTCATGCATGCAAAAAATAAACACATTGCCATCAAGTATCATTACTTAAGAGAACAAGTTCAAGAAAAAGAGGTGATACTTGAGTATGTGCAATCCAAAGAACAACTAGATGATATCTTCACCAAGCCACTACCCAAGGATGCATTTGAGTACATGAGAAAGAGACTAGGGGTCAAACCCTTGTCTACCAGTCAGTAAAATGACTGAAGGCTACATCAGCCTACATGTTATTAGAACATCATTCATGTTGATGCAAGCAATGAGAAGCTACATCTATATATAGATAGGTATATATCAGAACTAAGCACCAGAGATTATTGTTGTATTGTTGATGGATAAGGGAAATTCAAGGAATATATTATGGATGGAGAGAAAAGATTGTTTGACATAAATATTAGATATCTGTGATATATTTGTTTTGGTATTGTTGTCAAAGGGAGAGAGATTATCCATATTATCACATTCTGATGAGAAAGATTATCCATTATCAGATTACTCCAATGGGGAGAGATCATATCCATAGGGAGAGAGTTTGTATGAAATCTTGCACAAGGGGAGAGTTGTTGAAAAGAGAAAAAGACATCAAAATAGAAGAATAGTCAAAAGGAGAGAAATTGACACTAGAAAAGGACTCAACACATCATAAGAAAAGAGAACTGCAGGAATCAAATCTAAGCTAAAATAGAGTTTATCGAAGTTCAGACATTTATCGGCTAACAAAAGGATAGATTGGTAGTTTGATGAATCTCAACAATTATATTTCATATTGTATTATAGATAGTATATTGTGATAATATAAGTTTGTTACCATCAATGCCAAAGGGAGAGATTGATGGCATGTAACTGATTAAATGTTTGATAATGTTAAGTTGAACATAATGCAAGGCATTAAATCAGTTAATGGTTTATATTGTCATTTATGTCAACTTGATATCATCTGTACAGTCATGTACATAATGCCAAATACTTCAAAGAATCAATGGAACAAAGGTTATGCTTTCAGAAATGCATAAAAGTCAATTATTCACTAAGTGACATATAAACACTGACAGAGTGCACACCATCGATAAAGGCAAAGAAGAAAAGTCACAGTGATACCTGATGAGTAGAAGATAGTGTTGCCCGATGAAGCAAATCACAGGATGCCCAATGAGCTGAAAATAGAGTTGCCCGACGAGTAAAAATCAAATGATGCCCGACGGATGGAGATCCCAAAGCTAACTAGAGTCACACCGATGGAACTGGCAGTTGTCACCAATGACTAACTGCAGAGTTGATCGACAAAACAGAGAGTTTAGAAAATGAAAAAATATATAGTTGACAAGAGCTAAAGATAGACTTAACTAGTTGTTTTCTTTGTTTTATTCGACCAGAGTTAAGTAATTGATTTAAAGATGATTTATACAGTTGGCATGAAGATAACTATGAGACAAATTAGGAGTTATTCTTTAAATCAAATTGGCTAGATTGTTTTTCATGCCAAGAATCAAGAATCAAGAATCTGTTAATCTCTAAGTTATGTTGATGATTAGTGACCAACACTTAGTCATTTACTTAGGCAGATTTAGTTGGCTATCACTGTGGCCAAGATAAAACTATCCAAGGCCAAGAAACAATGCTGAGCAGTATTCAGGTTGCCAAGTTACATCATGCCCAGCCGAGTAGGATACATAGTGCTGAGCGATAGAGATGTTAAGTGCCAAGAAGAACAATTTTTGTATACATGTCTAGATTGATTCAAACTTTGAGGATAAGTGTTCAGGCCAACTTGTATAAGATTTTTTGGGCTGACTTATGTACGCATTTAATATTTTCCTATAGATTTAATTATTCATTTAATTGTTTTATGCAATGCATGACCTATTGTAATTATTAATTGTAATACCTTGGAGGAATGAGTATTAGATCTTGATCGTTGATCTAGATCTCGCTACTAGACTTGAATAGATATATAATATTTCTTATTAACCCTATTTTGTGTGTGTGGAGAGAAGTGTTGACTGCATTTTCAAGTGAAATGCACAGAGGGTTATTTTGTTAAGAAGCATAGATCAAGCAAAGTGACAGAACAGTGAACAACAGAGTAAAGACATATCAGATTGTGAGATCATAGAAGGTACTGGAAAGATGAGATCCATCATCAGCATCTGAGTGCATAACAAAGGATCATTACTTGAAACATTCTAATCATTGTATCAGGTGAAATCTCTTAACATAGTGGTTCTATCAGACCTTTCTAAATCTCCTAACAGAGTGCTTACTTTATTGTAAGTTTAAATCCTTTCACAGGGTAGATTGTAATGATCTTTAGCTCTTAACTAGGCAGACCTTTAACCAGGTAGATTGCATTTTGTAATAAACTTTTGTAGCCCTAACATGCACACTTTATTGCTGCAGTAGTGAAGAATTTTTTGGGTGTCATCCCTACCCCAATTTTACATATTTTGGTTTCTGGGTTACCAAGTTCTTATGTTATGAGTTATTTATTTTATTTTGTGGATGTTATTTGATGTTACATTAGATTCATATATGTATGAATGTGGATCATTTTTTTTTAAGTGTTTTAAATTTGAAGATCTTATTCACCCCCCCCCCCCTCTCAGCATCTTGCTTTCCCATTACTGTATTTCCAACAATTGGTATCAGAGCTCAGTTCTATAGAAATTTATAATCAGCATGAGAATATAGATCTTGAGATGGAGATCTACAAGATGGATAAAGTCATTGAGAACCAAAAGATTGATATTCAGCTAGCACTACAACAACTTGAGATAGCAAGACAAGAATTAAAGAAGTCCTTGACAGCAAGGATAGATTTGGCCAAACAAATGAATGACACTTATTATCAGGAAGAGGACACCAAAAATCTATTTTAGAATGGAGATTCTACTAAGAGTGATGCAGCAATATCAGATCTACTGGAAAATAACAATGCACTGTGTGAAGAAGTCAAAAACTTAAAAAGGGAACAAGAAGCCCAATCAATAAGAATGTGTGAAGTTGTTGAATAGAAAAAGAAAGTCGAAGATGAAAAGGCTATGGAAGAAGAAGACAATAGAGTGATGACTATCAGACTTGATGAAAGTACTCATGATGTACAAACAATGACAATCAATCAAGTTGACATGGGAAATCAACTGCTACTTGTGAATTAGGAGATCAGTAGGAAAGATGTGGAGATTGTAAATCTTAGATCTGAGAATAGACAGTTGAAAGATGAATTGAGATCTGAGAAATAATTTAACAACAAAGTGAATGATCCCAATGTAGCTTTGAGCTACTTTGAACAACTAGTGGAAGCAACAAGAAGACCTAACGATTCTTCTGGATTAGGTCACACTGAACAATGTACAACCACTAAAGAAGGAGAATCATCTAAGACATGTGAAAGGAGGAATGAAAAACCAAGAAACAACAATCCTATTTTCCACCACTGTGGGAAACCATGTCATACAACACACATTTGCCAAAGCAAGAATGATAAGTCCAATCCTAAAACTAACTTTAACGGTTATTTCTTTAACTGTAATAAGTTTGGACATCAAGCACGTGAATGTAAGACAAAGGCAAGCAATGCACCTTCCATATCTAGATTCAATGGTAATTGTTATAACTGTTAGAAATATGGTCATATAGCACAAGATTGTAGATCTAAAGGTAAACAATAATGGACATCAAAGGCATAAGAGAAATCACCAAGAAAATGCAATACTTACAATTGGGATTAAAACACATGGCATAGTTGTCATTACTATGATGAGTATGGACATGTTCCAGAAAACTGCATAAGGACACATTTCAGAGGAAAGTCTAAGAGTTGGATGAATGGAAGCCTAGTTTGTCACAGTTGTCTGAAAATTGGTCATACAAGGAAAGATTGTAAGACTAGGGTACCTACTCCTACTGTTGAGCAGATTAGAGTACGGATGAACTAGACATGGGTTAAGAAATCTGAACCATGGAGCAGTGAAGCTAGTGTAGCTGAGGTCACCCAATCCAATGGATCAAATGATCACACCATCTCCAACTAAGCAAAAGATGTATGTAAGGAACTACATATAAAATTCTTATCTTACATCAATTGCTAACATGAAATGTGCCAAATTCCATATTTGCATATGTTAAGATGCACCAGGACACATTTTGAAGACAAAAATGTCGACAAGAGATAATTGCACTATAGGTGCCAAGCACCAATTGGGGACACTAAAGCTGAGTTCTTTAGTGTGTGTCGAGTTTGTTGGCTGAGTAAGTTTTGTGAAGGCAGAGTATGGTGAGCTGAGTGGCATGCAAGTTGTGTTAGAAAGCTGAGGATAGTTGGCTTGCACTAACTCAATGGGAAGAACATTTATTGCTTACCTACCTTGACCTTTCAAGTCTATAAAGGATGAACAGTTTATTCTTCATTTTACCTTGCATTTTTCAATATTCATGGAGCGATTGAAGAATTTTCAGAATTGATCTTAACGAAGTTAGCATCAAAGATTTTGTCAGTGTGTTTTCAACAATCCTAAGGTGAAAAGTGCGAAGTGCTACTTGTCGAGGTACTTTGTTCTTCATTTTTTGAACCCTAATTTCACAGATTATGGCTGTAAGTTCTTCCGCACTAGTCAAAATATGGAGGAAGAACTAAAGAAAGTTCAATTAGTATGGAATGATGAATGTGCACATCTCAATTTTTGAGCCGTTCCTGAAAGTGCAATTTAGAGTGATCTGAATAGAGCTCTCTCATCCATTCCACCAAAGGTACTTATGATCCACGATGCTAGATCTTGTTACATGATTAAAATTGGTGAAGTAGGTGATAGTGAATTGAGAAAATCCTACAACAAATTGTGTGTTGATGGAGTTCTGAAGGAAGAATTCAAGCATCTAGCCAATAAAGGGTTAACTCATGCCCTAGATTTCCCACAAGGTTTCAAATATGAATGGATTAAGGTCATTCTTAGCCGAGTTCATGATATGCATATGTGGTTAGACAATGGACCAGTCAAGATAACTAAAAACATGATTCATCGAGTGACTGGATATCCTGTTGTTAACGGGAAATGAACAATGAGAGATAACAGTAAAGAGGAAATTATAGTGAACACTGGAGCTGTATGGAACAACAGAGGTATGACTATCTCTACAATTAAAGACTTAGAACTTGATTTTTGAGTAAGAATGATTGCACATAATTTCTATCAGTCGATTTGACTAGATAGTGTTCCTTGCACAGCCGTTGACTAGGCATGGAATATTGTTAAGAAGAATCATACATATGATCTTGCCGAGCTATAGCAAACACAACTAGCCAAGAACCTAGCATCAATTAGAAAAGCTAAGAGCTCATCATGTAAGTTTGGTTCCTTACTAGTCTGCATATTTTTCTACATTCATAATACATTTCCTACATTGGGAGATATCATTTGGAAAAAGGATAGACCCATTACAGTTCAGATAAGTGAATGCATTGAGAAATTAGGAAGTAATTTCAATAGTATTATGGGGAACTATTTTGTGGAATTTAAAAAGAGAATGAGATTAAGGACTAGGATTCCTAGATCACTAGTGGAGAAGCACTATGAAGAAATTTTTTTTCTAGTTGATATGGATCACACATATATTAAGGCTGTGGCACCTAGGGTAGCATGGTTGAAACCATTTCCCTATGAAATTAACATTGATGAAGCATCAGTTCACCCGAATTGAAGAGGAGGAAAGTTATGAGGAATAAGTCTCCAATTCTTGATGTCACATTAGATGAGGTAATTGTGATTCCACAATGGGATCCCAGTGAATTGTCTTTTGAAAAAATAGGGACTCCCTTTGGAATTACTTAAGAGGAAGAAGAGACAGGAAGAAATGAAAATAGAATAGAAGCAAAAGCAGGTGTTACATGATATAAAAGATATATTTGCAAAGGCTTTTGACTTCGAAGATGAAATGCCTCAAGCTCCCATTATTGATCAGTTAGTTTAGATTGTACAGAAGGTAAATGATGATGACATAAAAAGTAATGAAAAACTTCTACAATGGTCTGAGAGGAGATTCTAGAGAAAAGTTCTGGAGAAAATCTCAGAAGAGATTGCAAGGAAACAAGTTGAACTTTCTACTCTTGTAGAAATTTTGGAGGAAGTTACAGCAAACGTTTATTCTTTGTACAAGAAGCTATGTGATGTTGAATTCTTCACAAAGGATAATCTATATCTTGTTGAGAAGCTACAGTTAGATTTGAAATCAACTGGCAGTACTTTGGGTAAGGATGCTACCTCTAGTTCCTTACATTATACTAAGTTGATCAATGCACAATGAAGAATTACCGAGCTTATGGTTGAAGATGGTCAGATTAGGACCAAATTTATCACCATTCAGACAAACCTGTTGCCTCACTTGGAGGTAATATAGAAGGAACTTTCAGCTGCAAAAGAATTGTCATAGAGAAATTCAAATCTCTCAACTGCAGAAAGTTTAGTGAGTCTAGCTTCTGAGCTAGAGATAAAATTGGAAGTTATGAAGATTGACAAGGATAGTTGGGACACTACATTTGCATCCACCCTACAGCTTCATAAACAATTTTTGGACAAGTATAACTTAACCCCACCTGCAATCAGTGACAAAAACAAGGGGGAAGTTAGTAAGGATACAGTATGATAAATTAGTACATAACAGGTACATTTGTATATATTTTGAAGGCATGTATTCTATGTAACTTTTTGTATGTATAATTTTGAGTATATTCCTAGGGGGAGTACTTCGTATACTTAGGCAACATTTTGATGGAATGAAATGAAGAAATGATAAGTGTGTTTTTTCCACTAATATCAAACGGGAAGATTATTAATCTCTAAGTTTTGTTGATGATTAGTGACCAACACTTAGTCATTTACTTAGGCAGTTTTAGTTGGCTATCACTATGGCCAAGATAAAACTATCCAAGGCTGAGCAACATTGCCGAGCAGTATTCAGGTTGTCATGTTACATCATGTCGAGCTGAGTAGGATACTTAGTGCCAAGCGATAGAGATGTTAAGTGCTGAGCAGAACAATTTTTGTATACATGTTTGGATTGATTCAAACTTTGAGGATAAGTGTTCAGGCCAACTTGTATAATCTTTTTTGGGCTGACTTATCTACACATTTAATATTTTCCTATGGAGTTAATTATGCATTTAATTGTTTTATACTATGCATGACCTATTGTAATTATTAATTGTAATACGACTGGAAGTAGAAAGGAGAAAAAAGATGGTGTTCTGCAACTCCTCAATTCAAATGGTTGCTGACGTCTGTGTGTGTCTTTGTGGTGATGTTTAATCGAATGTCCTTTTATCGATTCCTGTGTCACTTTACTTTGTGTATTTTTATTATCTTTGTTTCCTTGTGAGTTTGTATTAGTCTTTGGATTAGGTTTCTTTTGTGCCCTCAGTCTCCTTTTTTATTTGGGGTTTTCCCTTCCCCCGCCTGGGTCACACGTATAATGGGAGAGCCAAATAATAATGGTGATCTCCCGCAGAGTGAAGGAGAAATCATTAAAGAGAATGTGGAGAAATATAATAGGGTTCATGCCAAGATTAATGAGTCTTCAGAGGGATTTAAGGGTGATTTATCAAAAGAAAATTTATCTTACAAACAAGTTGTGGCCGAAAGCTCGCCTCTTTTCTCAGACAGTGCAGGGTTTGATGGCGTTTTCAGTAGAAAGGTGGTTGGCGAAGGAGGAGATAGACTAGGATGGGCCACAATCGATGGATGTGGATGGCCCAGTGGAGGAGATGCCAAGGTTGGAGGAGGAGACAAAGGAAATGGTAAGCTTCCTTCCCAAGGGTTGAAAAATTTCTCTATTTCACCAAATGAAGATATGGTGAGTGCTATTAGATCTGAACGTAGTAGGTTGAAAAGCACTGCGATTTTCTTTTTTTGTCTGGATAAAGAGTCACTTCCTTCTCGCAAGTTTTTTGATGATTGGCTTGCCTCCGTTTGGGGAAAAAAACTTGGCATTTTTTTTACATACTACAGGATGATACAAAAAGGATTGTTTGTAATTCTATTAAAAAACCATAGTATGCAAGAAAGGGCTTTGAATAAAAAATTTTGGAATGTTGGTCATTCGTTATTTAAGGTTTTTCCATGGTCCCCTAAAGGTAATATTGAGAATGTGGTGGCCAAGTCAACCCCGCACTGGGTAGAAATTAAAAATTTGAATGTGGAATTCTGACCTTTTATCTCCCAAATGTTAAAACCACTGGGCTCTGTGTTACAAATTGAACATTCTAGGGTTACTTTGCCACATTTAAATGCCAGAGTTCTGGTTGCCATTAAACCAAAAATAGACTTCCCAGAATGTATTTCTATAGAATTTTATGGTGAAGTATTATGCTGGGAGGTCTCAATGCTCATAAATCTTAATGCTTGTTTCCATTGTAGATGTAACGGTCATTCAAAAAAGGATTGCCCGCCGTTAAACCAGAACCAGAAAGGCAAGTTTAACACAGTTCATAAACTAGATAGTTCTGTTATTAAAACTAGTAATCTGGTAAACCCTAGTGATTGTGGTGAGAGAAGTATTGATAAACCCAAAAATAAAGAGGTTATTGTTCCTAGACCATAGGTGGTTCCGGGGACACAGTCTCTTGTGAAACCTAACATTGTCACTGATAACACAGATATGCAAGTTGATATTTTAGACCACAACATGTTTGCAAATTTATCTAACCCATTGTTTGATGAATATTTTGAAGTTTTACCCATGGTGAATTCTACTAAGATTGGTTATCCCACCACCTGAAATGTGCATCCTTCAAGTGGTATCCCACTGTCAGTTGCCCAGAATGAGCCTGCACCCTCCATCAAATTTAATGCTCATCAGCTTGCATTAGCCACGGTTAATCAGAGAGCCGAGGTTGTCAAGAGCTCTAGTAAATATCAATAGTCTTCTTCATTGGAATGTATTGTCCCACCTGAATCCCTCCATATTGTAGCCTTTAATAAAGACTTATAGTTTACTGAAGTTGGTCGTAAGAAAAGAAAGACCGGGGATAAAAATTCCCCGCCCAAAAAGAATAGAGAGAAAGGTAATATACCATATTGTTTTAATTGATTGCGCAAGAGCATGAAACCCCACCCCAAATAATTACCATGATTAAGATCCATAGCTAGAATGTAAGAGGTTTAGAAATGTCAGATAGGAAGTATACAGTCAGGAAGTGGTGTAATCAGTTGGTGGCCAAAGATATTATATGCTTGCAAGAGATCAAGGTTGTAGGATTCCAAGCCCATACCATCCTCAAATTCCTATGGGACAAAGCCATAGGATTCCATTCAAATCATGAAAGGGGAAAAGGAGGTGTAGCCATCCTTATTAACTCAAAATGGGAAGACCAGATTGTCAAACATGGGTGCTCTCCATGCCAAAGGATTATATGGGTTATTCTAAAAATTGAACAAGAAGAAGTTGGGATTTGTAACATATATACAACCAATTATTATAGGGATAGAGCAGTAATGTGGGAATGGTGTGTAAAATATCTATCTAGCAATCCATGGATCTTTGTGGGTGATTTCAATATGGTAGAGCATAGGGCTAATGAATTAGGAGGATTGGACCATGTATGGAAAGGAAATAAGATGTTTTTTTGGCAACAATTCAAAAGGAAGTTTAAGCTTATTGACCCTATGGAAAATATGTATAGAAAATACCAGGATATCTGGTTCACATGGTGTAATAACCAGAAGGGAAAGTAGAGAGTATACTGTAGGCTTGACAGATTTTATGGGGATGCTACTATTTTCTCATTTGTACCAGAAGGTAATCATGCCCCAGTGTTGGTATACCCGGCATCCATCTCATATCACCCACCTATCCAAACTTGCATTAGAATTGACAAGATTGGAGATACAAGAGATGGTGGCTCAAGACCAGATTCATTTAAACTTAATATATCTCTACTTGATGACACTGACAATCTGGAGGCCATTGAGATGGTTACTCACTTGATTAAAATGGGTAACTCAGAGATGAACTAGATTGACATATGGGATCAGTTGGTTGATGCATGGAAGAGCATGTTTCAAATCATAGGAAAGAAGTATGCAATGGATAGGAACAAAGAAGAGGAGTACTGGAAAAAAAAATTAAATAATATAGAGAAAGAGATTCAGATAAAGGGTTTTGACCTAGATTGTGAAATTCAATTAGCAAACACTAATCATAAATTGAGGATGATCCACAGATATAAGACTCAAGGTCAGAAAATTAGAGTTGGGCTGAACTGGATAGAAGAGGGTGACAAAGGATCTAGATATTTCTTTAAAATTATCAAAGAAAAGCATAGAAGAGAAAGCATTAAAGAAATTCAGGTAGAGGAAGGAATCACTAATCAGCCATAAGTTATTGAAGATGCATTCCACCAATTCTATAGTAAACTATTCTCATCAGAGTTCTCACAAAGAAGTGAAGAAGCCCTAAACAAATGTCTCACCTTAATTCCCAGGAAGTTAACAGAACATAGTGCTTCATATCTAGAGGCTCATATCTCAGCAGAAGAAATAATAGCTGCCATTGATTCATTCCCTAACGGTAAAGCACCTGAGCTAGATGGCCTTTCGACAGAATTCTACAAAAGGAACAAAGGATGGATAGTCTTAGATCTTGTGATAACATACAAGGCTACTATGCATAGAGGGACTCTCAGGGAATCCATTAACAAAGGAGTTGTTAAACTATTACCTAAAGATGGGGATAGAACTCTAGTTAAAAATTGGAGGCCCATCACATTGTTAAACCTCTCCTATAAGATCCTTGCTAAAGTGCTTGCTAGAAGGATTGCCCCTCTTCTGGGAAAATTCATTTCCAACACTCAAACTGGATTCATCCAAGGCAGATTTATTCTAGAGAATTTAGTGACTAGTTGGGAGGCAATGAACTAGGCAAAACCAGATGGACAACAGGTTGCTATGATACTACTTGACTTTGAAAAAGCATATGACATAATTGAATGGCCATTTGTATTAGGAATGTTAAAAGCCTTCAGATTCCATGAGTATTACTACAAATGGATAAAAATATTATTTAAGGACTCTTCTATAGTTATTAAGGTGAATGGATCCTTATCAGAACCAATAAAATTGCAAAGATCAATTAGACAAGGATGCCCAATAGCACCCTCTCTATTTGTTATAGTTGTTGATGCCTTATACTATATCCTTAGAGCTCAAAGCCTGGGATCTCTTGTCAAAGGAATTTATCTCCCAAATCATGAAAGCCTTATTAATGCATAGTTTGCAGATGACACAACTCTTTTCCTATAGTTATCAGAAGAAAATTTTGACACTCCAGTAGACAGAATTGAGTTCTTTTGTAAAGTATCAGGTTCTAAAATTTCTCCTCATAAGTCAACTATTCTGGGATGGATAGATGACCCCCCCATTTGGCTCTCTCACAAAGGATGGCAATGGGCTAGCCCTCAGAAGTTATTCAAATACCTTGGTATACCCTTCTTAGTTGAACCTAATATTAATAGCATGTGGGAATGGATTTATGAGAAGATCAATAAGAAACACATTAAATGGCAGTCACACTCATTGTCTATTGCTAGAAGGATCCAAATTTTCCAAAAAGTTCTTTCTGCACATCATATATACTATGCATCAACTTGGATGTTTTCTAACTCTCATGCAAATATGTTATAAAAGATTCTCAGAGACTTCCTTTGGTCGGATGGTAGGGGCAACAGAAAGAGACATTGTGTGAGATGGGACTGGTGTTGTCAGGAGAAGAAACATGGAGGATTGGGGCTAAAAGACATTAGATTACATGGCACAGCCTTGGAAGCTAAATGGATCATTAAATCACTCTGGGGAAATGAACCATGGAAATTCCTTATTAGGAACAACATAGAGAGATCAATCATTAGGAAAGGGAAGCAATGGAAAAATGTTCCTATTTGTGACATCGTGTTGAGTGACTGTAAATTAAAGTTATTTGGGTCAAGATTCTTTCACTCCTTTTGGAAAGCTTGGATTTAGGTGAGGGAATACATTCCTGATAGGAGTGTTGTGGGAGGATCCCCTTTCTATGTTGTTAAAGATCATTCTATTTGGTGGGGGGTGTACCTCAATAATAAACCTCTAGCTCTCACTCAGAGCTGCCCTGCTAGAATCTCGAATGAAAAAGGGATATCTCTGATATAGAATATCTTGAAGGATGAGCACCTGGGGTCATGGGAAGCTATCAATGCTAAATTCATTATCCCCCAATCCCAAAAGAAGACATATACTCTGGTCTCTAAGGCAGTGAATTTTACAGCAAGGAAAAACATTATTAACACAGATTTATTCTTAAAAAGGTGCAAATTTTCTGATGGTAATTTAGTAAGTGTAGCATCTACTAAGTAGTTATATCACCTTATTAAGAAGGGTTCCTCTATCACATCTCGAGTGACCCAGTGCTGGGGGGCTATCAATCCCTTTTCTAATTGGTTTTTTTTCTTTGATTACTTTTGGAAGGGTAAAGCTGAGCCTAAAAAGATTTGTTTTAGATGGCTTCTTTTGCTAAAAAAACTTGTTGTTGGTCATGTACTGTCTTCCATTGGCTTAACCCCTATTATGTGTAGTATTTGTAACTCTGTGGAGACTTTTGAACATTTTTTCTTTGAATGCTTGTATGCTCGCAAAGTCTGGGCTATTTTCTTGGGTTCTCCCTATCTGTGGAATTGTACACCTAGTTTCTCATGGAGTGAAATAGTTTCTGGATATGTGGAAGCATTTGATTCAAAGCTTAACTCTTTTTGGTTTACCCTTACTAATGAAATTCTGTGGACTCTCTGGAATGACAGAAATAGAGAAATTTTTTAACAAGAAGGAAGGAAACTTACTGAATTTAGCTTTAAACTCACCGATTTTAACATCATGTCACAGGTGTCCATGGTTCTCAGCATTCCAAAGAGTAGATTCATGGTTTTGATTCGGGAAGGCAGCTTGTTGATTCACAAAGATGAAATACAGGCTGCCAAATATGTTATAGAAAATCAAAGCTTTCTTTCTCCTACAGAGGTAGATGACTTGAACAGTTTGTTGAACAACACTCAGATAAATGCAATGCACCAAGGGAATGATAGCAACCCACCCCCTGCCCAGAGTAGAGAGGATACAATAGGGACATTGGAGAATCCATAGGACAGCTCTTGGGCCCCAAAGAGCAATGAAACCCTTTAAACTAGATGGTAATAGTACTGGAACATATCTCTTATATTTTGTAAATGGATATATTGTAAACGATAAGTAATACCTACTCTGCTCAAGATAGTCTATAGATAGAATGGTTTACCCACTCCCCCCAATTTTGTAAATGTAAATTCTATGGGGGTAGTGGTTGTTCAGACACTTGATCCAAATGGTTAAATGTTTTTTGTGCTAAACTATTTTAATAGAAAAAAAATTATTAATTATAATACCTTGGAGGCATGAGTATTAGATCTTGATCGGTGATCTAGATCTCGCTACCAGACTTGAATAGATATATAAGATTGCTTCTTAATCCTATTTTGTGTGTGTGGAGAGAAGTGTTGACTGCATTTTCAAGTGAAATGCATAGAGGGTTATTTTGTTAAAAAGCATAGATCAAGAAGAGTGATAAAATAGTGAACAACAGAGTAAAGACATATCAGATTGTGAGATCACAGAAGGTACTAGAAAGAAGAGATTCATCATCAACATCTGAGTGCATAATGAAGGACCATTACTTGAAACATTCTAATCATTGTATCAGGTGAAATCTCTTAACAGAGTGGTTCTAGCAGAACTTTCTAAATTTCCTAACATAGTTCTTACTTTATTGTAATTTGAAATCCTTTCACAGGGTAGATTGTAATGATCTTTAGCTCTTAACCGGGAAAACCTTTAACCAAGTAGATTGCATTTTGTAATCAACTTTTGTAGCCCTAACAGGCACACTTTATTGCTACAGTAGTGAAGAATTTTGTGGGTGTCATCCCCACCCCAGTTTTACCTATTTGGGTTTTTGGGTTACCAAGTTCTTGTATTATGAGTTATTTATTTCATTGTGTGGATGTTATTTGATATTACATTACATTCATATATGTATGAATGTGGATCAATTTTTTTTTAAGTGTTTTAAATTTGAAGATTTGATTCACCCCCCTCCCCCCCCCTCTCAGTATCTTGCTTTCCCATTATTGTATTTCCAACTGAATCAAAAATCAAGAAATGGTGAATATCATATCTATATAAGAAACAAGCTTAATTCATCTTCGTATCATATGAAAAGGGAATTAAGGGGACTGAAAAGAAAGAGGATGCTAAAGAGAAACTGATGAAGAACAACTTCATGCAGTACTGATCAATCAAGCTGAAGGAGAGCTAAGGAATTCTACATACACCAACAAACAGTGAAAACATCATCATAGAGAAGAAAGTATGGAGCACAAAAGAATTGAATTGATATATTGATCAAAGAGGTAATATACTTAAATAGATATGAAAATCTACAATTCAAGTTGTATTAGAAATGGGTCATTTTGTTTCAGTTTAAACATTGAAGCACCAAGTCTCTTAACAGAGAAGGACTTAACAGTCTTCTATATATTTAGGTACATCCCAAGGAGTACCAAAAAGGTTGATTCATGAAAGTAGCATTGGATATGCCCAATTCCTATTGACAGTATAAGAGAGAGGTGATTCAAGGATGGCAGCATTAGATGCCCGATACTAAGTGACAACCTATATGTGTAAAATCCTCTAACAAAGTCACACCTAACAGTGTGTTTGTAACCTTTAACAGGGTTGGCTCCTAACAGGGCTCATTTCAGAAGAGTGAAAATTTGGGGTACCGGTCCCAATGGTTTTTTTTGTTAACAGGGTTTCCACATTAAAATCCATGTGTTATATGTGTGTACGATATATTTCTTTACTATTTTATATCTTGCATAACTCATTCTAGATTTATCAGTATACTCTGCATATTTACTGTATTTTGGTAAATAGTTATACTACTTATCGATAATAAAAGAGAATAAGGATAGATAAGGTAAACCAACAAAGAGTTAATCATTATAAGCATTTCATGGCATGCATCTTGTAGGGACATAATTGTCATGCCCAAAACTAGAGTAAAATACACACACAATTTTTTTTTTAAAGGACATAAAACAACATCAATAATGATAACAGAATAATAATGAGAGTGCTGAGGGAAGGTGACAACATGGTGAAGTTGCTTCTCAAGCTAAAAGGTCTAGTCATAGATTGAGCTGGGGTTATCGATAAAAGTGATTGCAGAGTCAGTAATCCAACTCGAAAGATGGTAAGAGAATCTATGGTTTAGTACTGTAAGGACACAAGGGTATACTTACCCCATTAATGGTTGACCTATAAATCAAATTTATTAATCCTATTCAATTTCATTACGATCCTTAAACATTCCTTCTTTAATAAGGTTCCCATAATTACTATAATCTTATCCAATATCATTGAGAAAGGATGCATTTAATTTTCTAACCAATTTCATTCCAATAATGATAGCCCGAAAGGTGTATGTACCTAGGTTATATCTTTCATATGAGATTTATTTAACATACTTGATAATTTGTCTACATTGTTAGTTCATGAGTTAACCATATTAATAGTTGAATTATATTCAACCATAAAATTTGTAATGTGAACTAGCACGGAATGTCATCTAATCATAAAAGGTAGATTAATTATACTACCATGACAAGATGTACTAAATCATCTTATACATTAAATTAAATTAAATTAAGCAAATCAACTCATTAAGCCAAAACCCCTATTAACGAATCCACAAATTCACAATTCTAGAAATAACCTAAACTAACTAATATTATTGATCCATTTTAAATAATTAACCATCTGATAATATAGAATATTATTTTAATGTGTTGATTCAATACTAAATCTAAACTAGTTAATGAATCTATACATTTTGCATAAAAACTAATTCTATTAATCTAATAATTAACTACACTATTGAATCAAAATTATATCTATATATAAGAAAGAAACTACATAATTTAAAATAAAACAATAAGGAACCAAATCTATTAATTACTAATCCTAATCAACTAATCTAACTAACCCTTCTATAATCAATTGTAATTAACTTCTCCCTTTAAAAAATAAACATGCAACCATAGCCTTTAATCACTTAATAAAGATTAAGTTAACAACTAATTATATATATATGAATACCACTTAAATTATTTAAACAATCTTAAACTAACCTACTATTCTAAACTTGTCTACTTACTAACCTATCACATCATCCCCTTAATCCCCAAGGCCCACTTGCCAAGTGGGTGGGGTGACAAGACACAAAAGGACAAAGCTGCCTAGGGGTTCGACTTCCTCCAAGGAGAGGAGTGCAGATTTAAAGGACAAGATTTGGGGCCCACCAAATATCTTTCCTTAATTCCTATGCAAGGGAATTCGAATGGCTAATGAAATGAAAGACCAAGCAATTAAGAGAAGAGGTGCATGATTTCAAGGTTGAGGTGGGGCCCCCACAAGATTTCCCCCAAACCAATGTACTGCAGACTTTATGGGAGGTCAACCAAAAGGGAAGCAGGTAAATTTCGCTTGGAGGGAAAGAGATTTGACTTGGGTAAAAGAAATAAGGACATGTCAGACTTGCTTCCCATCCTTTCATAATTATATCTTTCTTTTTTATTTAATGTGACCTCTGCCACAACATACTGCACCCATCTATGGGAAAGAAAGTATTAAACAAGTGATGTTATGAATTTTTATTATTAATTTAATATTTTGTAATTAACAAATTAGTTATGTTAGGGAGTTAGCATACTAACTCTAATTAGGAAGAGCATCTTGGGAAGGGAATATTCTTTGTGGTAAAGAGAATTATTTCCCTTCCCATACAAAATCTAGAGAGCATTTTTGCTCTAAAAATTTGCGAAGTAACATTGGTATTATTTGTTTTTAGCTTCTAATATATTGTTTTCTTGATTTTTTTATTGGAGTAACTAATAGTATGCATTGAATTAATTTATTAGTTCAATACACTAAGTGAACTATACATTTAATATTAATATTAGATGATTTTTATATTAATATACTAACTTTTTTTATTTACTGTTGTTATCATGTTGATCTTTTCTTTTCAAGGATGGAAGTTGCAATGAAGATTTTAAGGTAAAATATTGAACCTATAGGAATATAATATAAATTTCTAAAGGAAGAATGGAGTGTTTTTAACTTGAAACTCACAATCAAATACATTATAGTAATCCTTCAAAATACAACTACACATCTTCAAGATGGAAAAACTATACAATCAATGGATAACATACAATATTTCTTCCTTTAAAGAAACTATTACATAATGAATAAGAGTTCTTCACATCTTATTTGATAAAGCTTTCAATATAAACATTATAACACTCCACAAGAATGAATCTCAATCCAAAAGGAATAACCATGCAACATTAAACTTTCTCTCACACAACTACACCAACATAGAGATTTCTCCCAAGCTTTTTCACAATCATCTTGACTTCACAACCTACAAATACATGGGGAGAACCATGAGAAGCTCACCTCCCAACCAATATCTCAAGGAGACCACCCCTGAGCTTGGAGAAATAAGGCTAAATAGGTAACACATCCAAATTCTCACAACCATCATATATGCAAGAAACAATAATTAACTCCCAACCAAGGCTTCAAAAATGAGTTTTCAAAACCCATTGAAGTAGGGTGAAGGTGGGATTTTCAAAGGAGGAGAATTCCATTTCCTATTTGAAATTTTCAACAAGAGTTTTTTCATGTCTTTCCAATGCTACATTGACATTCCTTCCATATACACATTTGGTCATTTCCTCTTCAAGGCAAAAACCACATACATATTTCCATCCAATTTTCCCTTATCTCCCCCAAAATTAGGATCAAATACAATGGCATGCAAGGGCCCATACACCTTGCATTTTCTCTCTCTTCTCTCCATGACAAGAGACTCTCACTATAATGGAGAGCCCAACTAACCCCTTCACCCAAGGCCACTTCTTCCCTTTCCAAGGGTGAGTAATGCCTTAAAAACCCATGAAAAACACTCCCAATCCAAAGGAACAAGAAATGATACAAAATCCAAATGCATCCCCAACCCAACACACAATAACAAGATCTACAAACAATAACACTATACAACATTTACATATATGACCTCCATACAAGATTTACATATATGAACACCATACAAGATTTACATGTTCATAAAACAATAACAAACAAAGCTAAAATACAAGAGTATTTCTCCATGGAAATAATCCACCAACCTTGGTCCAAGAAAAATGGCAAGAATCTGGTTGAGAAGAATCCCTTATCCTTTTCTTTTCCTTCCTCCAACCCTAATTGTCTCTAAAATTAGAGAGTGGGTGAACACCCACTAAGTCTCTCAAAAACTTCTAAAAATACACCCAAAAGTGTACTCAAGACCTAGCAATTAATGAGACATGTCTTCTAGTCCTTTGGTCTTACCTCTTGTCTCCCCACTTAAATCAGAGTTTAGTAAGGAGTGTGGGACAAGTTAGATGCATGAGGTCATCTCCATTTTCGCCACTTTTGAAAAGTAGATATTTTGGAGGGTCATAATAGTGATCTAATCTTTCCCATAGGTAAAAAATATCCCCCAACCCAAGGTACTCCCCTAGGGTTAACTAATTTTGGCCAAAAATACAATCTAGGGTCACTTTTGACCCCTTCAAAGTACCCCTAAAGTTCAAATCTGAGTTCCAACTAGATGTGATCCCTACAAGACATATATATGCAAGTGGGATTAATATAACATCCTATAACGTTTGGTGATTCTTTCTCAAGCCCTAATTTGACGTGTCACCATCCACATGGACAATACAAGTGTCAAGTGACACCAAAAAATACACATCACATTCACAATGACATGTCCAATCAACAACATGAATTTAAACTATTAAAACACAATCAGATTATGTTTACAACAAAGATCACATTAAAATGAGGTTTCAACCCCTTATTGGATTAAACCTTGGCTTACTCAATTCACATGTGTTTAGCCCTGATTCTTCGAATAATTCCATGGTTCTCTTTCCTACACCCTAAACTTGAGCATCAGTAGTCCAAGGTAATAAAATCACATGCAAATATATATATATATATATATATATATATATATATATATATATATATATATATATATATTTT
>MU223176.1:1200344-1229177 GCA_018584345.1 Thuja plicata | reverse complement strand
AGAAAGCCCAGAGGCTCTTGGAAGGCCTTTGAGGGCTGGGGGTCGACTTGCATGAGCTATAAACAGTGTTTTAGTATGAATTTCGAAAATGCTTATAAACAGTAAGATTATATATCCCACATTCATCCGGGGAAGGCAAAATGAAGACTTTATATGCAAAGAGAAAAACATATGAATTTAAAGTTGAAAGAGAAGGCTATTCACACGAGCGCCCTCATCCAACCGCCTAGGTTTTTGTGCCTGAAAACGTAGGTAAGGAAATTTTGACAAAAATGAACAGTGCTCATGGTCGTGATGTCGCCAGATGTGCATGGTCACTCAGTCGCCGAGAGCCCCAGTCGCCCAGTCGGGAGTAAAACTGAAGGTAACCGTCAGAGCTCAGAGATTTGGCGACTAACCACTAGCGGTTAGTCGCGCAGTCGCCACAAGACAAAGTTAACCGCCAAGATTTGGCGACTAACCGCTAGCGGTTAGTCGCGAAGTTGCCAGAGGAGGAAGATGACTGTCGCGATAAGAAGATAGCCGCTGGTCGCCAGGTCGCCAGATGGAGTTAGCCGCCGGGTGCAGGTCGCCAGGTCACCCAGAAATGAAGGAAGAGTTAAAAACTGCTTGCGACTTTGATTTCTAGCTTGTCACATAATCGCCAGATGCAACTGAGGTTAAAAGTGAGTTAAAGCATAGTTTTTGACAGCCAATGGGAACATGCCACTTGTCAATTTTTGCTGATTTCTGGGCAAATATGCATAAATCTGAGGTTTTTAAAGATTTCAAAATGTGCACAGAGATATTTTTAAAAGGGAATTTTACATGTTTTATTGCAAATCTTTATATTCTTGGAGGTTTTTTTTTTAAGACACAGAAGTCAGATTTTCTCAGGCATGTAAAAATCATATTTCTTAAAAGGGTAAAGTGCATACAAAGAAAAGGTATTTTATTTCAAATTCTATGAAATATGCATTTATGGAGACTTTTATAAATAGAAAGACAATCAGATTTTTTAGAGATATTTGGAAATATCTGATCTTAAAGAGGTAAACAAAATCAGATTTGCACAAAGAAAGATGAGACAAAAATGCATAATATTTTAATTGTACAAGTCAAATTTGAAAGAGCTTTCTAGAGGATTTTTGAAATCAGATTTTCAAAGGGAAATGTGACAGATTTTCAAAGATATTTTCAATAAATGAAATCAGATTTGATAGATTTTTCATTGGGAAAATGAAGGAGATTTGCAAAGGGATAAAATCAGATATTTTCAGACAGATGGACTCAGTTATTAATTGAATATATCAGATATTTTGAAACAAAGATGAGTAAAATCAGATTTGAGAGGAGAGACAGGTGTTGGATAGACATAGTTTTTAGGGTTTCTCCTTCTTTTATATGTCTTCTTCTTTTCTCAGTTGTAAAAGGTTCCTCTCCTCTGCTCTGTTTTGGGTTTTTTCCATGCAGGAGTTCAGAACAGGTCCCAATGATATTGAATATATTGCTGTGATGTAATTTTCTCTTCTTGTCTCAATCTTTTAAGCTTCTTGTCTGGATATGTTGTAACAGAGTTTGTTAATGAAATACAGTGTATTTGCTCCTCTTTCATAGTTTCTTTTCTCTTTATACTCTATTTGTGCTCTAGTATGGTTTGTTTGTAAGGCATTCAAAATATACCTACTACAAGATAGTGTGTCTAATTGCCTGTGAGTTCCTTTCAAGGAGAGGACTAAGTTTCATAAGCAATTTCATAGAGCAAAGCATTTTGTAAGGATTTGATGCAATGGTATGAACCTGAGAGGATAGTTTGTAAGGCATTCTATCTCAATTGCATGTAGTTTGCAAGGCACTCTACAGTATCTTTATTAGTTTAGCTCTATTGTTTCATGTTTTCATTGACTCTTTGCCCAAGGATAGGCACTGGTTAGGGTTTATTATCCAGTTTGTATTCAATTATCAAGCATAAACAAACATTCAAGTACATCTTTGTCACTAAATGCATACTTATTGAAAAGGGATTGTGTTAAAGTAACACAGTTCATATTCTTGATTCCTTAGAGAGAGAATCAAAAGGTTAGCCTTCCTTGAGTTTAAAATCATAAAAAGAAGAAGGATAAGCATTCTTATACCACTGTAATTTGTTATTACAGTCATAAGTATTTCCCTGTCAAGATCTGTTTCAGAAATGTTTCCAATCATCTGAAGAGTGTTATCTTGTTGATATAATCAGAAATATAATGACATAACAGTGAAGACCCAATCCACCATTGGAGGTTTACTTGAAACATAGTGAAATATCTAGGTAATACCTGCCTGAGTATGTGGAACTCAAAAATGAAGAAGGATATTATTCAATCCTTAGCAATTAGCCTTTCTCTTGTCAAAAAGGAGTTTTCATTCAAGTATAATTAGTATACTGTCATTTTAAGGTTGTGATACAAGAAAAAGTGCTAACATATACCATGCATGTCAAGTAATAATCACCTTTGTTTTGACATTTGAAGACATCCCAGGTCATTAATTTGAGTTTCAAGTTGTTCCGTGATGTCTTGTTTTGAGCACTTGTCAAAATTTGCATTTCTGCCAAAGTGTCAATTTGCTATAACGGGCCCAGTTTGCATCTGAATATCTTATGTCCTATTGAGTTTCATGGGTCACCATTTTGGTAATGTTGAGAATGTATATCAAAGAGCCTATATTTCAAATCCCAAGTTATTTTGAGTTCGTTTGATACATTTTCTGATCCCTCAAAGTTGGTCTTCTAGAGATATCATGTTTCTTTGTTTTGCCCAGAATTCTGAGTAGCCCTGTTTGACCAATTGTAAATTTTGACCTTGTGACCTAATTGAAAAAATTCCTTTTGTAATCCATTTCAGAGGTCAAATAATTCTTGAGTCTCCATCTTCAGGTCATGACAATTTTATTTGGTCAGTTTTCTAAGCCCATTCTGTTTGCATTTTCTATCAATTTGCCAAATGATGAAATGCAGTTTTCCAAGTAGCCTGCTTGGAGGTCTCCCAGTTTGCACCTGGTTTAAGTTCAAGAAGAATTGAGAGTTTTTTTGCATTTTATACTTGGAGGTATACTTCCCTGAATATTCTTGGACCTTAACGAATCCATCTGGTCACTTTCTTAAGCCATTTCCAAACCAGACTTCTGCATATTTCACTATTTTATTCCAGAATGTTTGTAATAGGCTGACTTTGGTGTTTGTTGGTTTTTCACCTTATGGTTTTCTAAGTGAGATAATTGTGGACTCATTTTCCTTTTATGGGAGTGAATAAATACCCAAGATTCCAGTTCATGAAGGTTTTAGTTGATGAGTTTTCAAAGTCAGTTTTGAGAGGCAGTTTGTGTAGTTTGCAGTATAGAGCAGAATTGGAGTAAACTGAATTGTCATTTTAGGAGATTTGTTTTCAAGAACCAATTGTGGAATAATTATCATGGAATGTAAGTTTACTACTTGATTCTATGGTGAAGTCTCAGAGAATATCTTGCAAATCTTTCAATGATTGATCCAGATGAAGTTTATGTTGATTCAACATTTTGCGCTTACACTATTTTTCTGAATTGCTAAGTTTGAACAGTTACATCTTGTACCTAAGGATGAATCTAGCCAAGGCCCTTTCCATGTGTATTCTATGAGGATGAATTAATTATTTTTCCAAGTGACAAATCTTCAAGTGGTGATATGATGACTTTTTAATTGGCACCTTTGGCAGGGTTTGCACAAGTTTGAATTATGCGGATTGTGGATATAATGAACTAGTATACTTTGCATATTATTATCTTTGGGCCTGACAATTTTCAAATCCATTCTAGTTAATGATAATGGTTCATATTCTATAGAAGAATGTATTTTCCAGACCCCATGGTTGCAAAGCATTATTTAGTTAGTTTTCAAAGGTTGATCTGGAGGCTACTTGCCAATAATAAAGCCGATTTGCGGAACTTTGAAAGTTGTTTTATAAAATGTTCACCAGTATTCAGAGGATGGAAATGAAATTATTTTGAGGGAAGATTGCTTTATTTTTTATAAACTTTATAATGCAAATGGAAACCAGCAAAAGAGGGGTTTTAATATCTTTTGTTTTAAAGACCAAACCAGCAGACCAACAGCATGCGCCAAGCTAGAAAAGAGGTTTTTAAAGATTTTTTAGTTTCTAAAATGCAAATATGCATCCATAGGAAGGGGAGCTCAGCTCCATGGAGAAATATGAAAGTCTTTAACAACATCAAAATGGTGCCATAGATGACCAGTAATTACTGGAAGCTTTCAAGAAGCTTGAAAAACAAAGACCAAACCAGCAGCCTACGCCAAGCTTGAGAGGGGAAGTTTTAATTTGTTTTAATACCATAAAAACATGAAAAATGAATCCATGGTATGGGAGGCAGCCCTCTATGGAGGATATTTAAAAAAATTTCATTAAAAGTATGCAAAAAATAGCAGCAAAGAGCATGTTGAAAGCAGCGAAAGAGGAGGTTTTTAAAGTTTTTTAAATATTTAAATTGCAAAGTGAATCCATAGGAAGGGGTGCCCAGCTCCATGGAACAAAATGAATGTATTTATAAGCCATAAAATGATACCATTGGTGAGCAGCACTTGCTCAAAACTCTCAGAAGTTGAAAAAATGCATAGAGATATATCCCACATTCATGGTGCTGTGAAAGTTTTTAGTATTTATATACTAAAGCACTTACATTATAATGTGAAGAAAGCACCAAGAGGCCATTTAGTGGTTCTCTTGGCTGGATAGTTAAGTGTGTTGTGGGCCCCATTATTTTGGATCAAAAACAAGGGATGACACATGGCGCCTAGTGGACCTACGGACCAATAAAAAGATGACATGTGGCACAATCTGGTACAGTGTTGAGGCAGAGAATCAGAGGATGACACATGGCACCTAGTGGATCTACAGACCAATCAAAAGATGCCACTTGGCACAATGTGGTAAATTTTGTAGATTTAAATATTTTTTTTAATTTGAATTTCTTTCAACAAAGGGGTTAACAGGTGTGCAAGTTTAGAAAAATCCAAGGGTTGACTTAATGGCTTAAAAGGAAGATGCTCACCATCTAACCACTAAGCCATTAAGCCTAAGTGACAAGTGTCACAAGGTGGTGCAATCTAAAAAAAAAGGGATTAAAATGAAATGTTTAAATAAATTCATCTCGAAAGGAAGGAATTAGAGAACTTGCAAGTTCAAAAGGATCCAAGGGTTGACTTAATGGCTTAAAGGGAAGATGCCCAACATCTAACATATAATTCATTAAGTCTGATTAACAAGTGGTAAGAGCTGGTTAAGTCTGGGATTAATTGAAATATTTAAATAAATTCATCCCAAAAAGGAAGAATTAAAGGGTGTGCAATTTGAAAGAGATCTTATGGTTGACTTAATGGCTTAATGGTAAAGTTCTCAACATCTAACCACTAAGCCATTAAGCCTAAGTGACAATTGTCAAGATGAGATATAATATGGGCAAAAGGAAATATTAAAGGTAAATTTTATCCCATTTCAATAGTCCAACTATTGAAAAGGTAATTAAATTCAATTTGAAATATTTCAAACTGTTGAAAGAAATATGCACGGGAAGGCAAAGTTGGATTAATGTTTTAGAGGGCAAATTTGATCCAAAGTATAGACTATAATATATCATCGGAAAGGTCTCAGAATGGAGATCATGATTTTGTAGATTATTTGAGTCTAGATCAAATCAAATTATTGTAGTTTCACTTAGAAGAAGTTGTAGATATTTTTGAGGAGCAGACAGGTGTCGGTGACTGATTTTTTTTTTTTTTCTTTCTCCTATATCTGGTTTTTTCTCCATTGTAATAGGGATGGTGAATTTACAGTTGCATAGAAGACTTTAGATTATGGTTTAGTTTTGAAGCTTTGTGTCTATTTTGAATGTTTTGAAGCAAAATGACATTAATAAAATATAGTGGAATCTCCAGTTTTAGATCTGTGATGTATTTTTGTACTTTTGTTCATGCTCTTGTATGTTTAGTCTATAAGGCATTCTAAACATGTTGGTTACAAGTTAACTATGCAATTACTTGTGAGCTTCCTTCAAGGAAGGAGTCAGTCTTGTGAGTAATCCCAGAGGGTTGGGTATTAGTATGAAAATCTAATAGATAGATGTGAAAATGAAATGATAGTTTGTAAGGCACTCTATCTGAGATCTTGTCTATGTTCTTATTAATTGGGTTTCTATTGATTTATATCTCATTGGACTTTTTGCTCGGGATTAGGCATAGGTCTAAGTTCTGAAAAGTAGTTCTCATCATCAATCATTCAAATATTAAAATCTTTACTTTCTGTTATCAAGAACATGTATGTTTAGTTGATTGTATTGAAGAATACAACCCATTTCAGTGATTCCTTAGAGAGAGAATCAATAGGTTAACCTTCCTAGTTCTAAAGAACTTAAAAAGAAGAAAGCTTATAAATCCTTAATCCATTGTAAGATTCTCTATGAACCAGTGAATCTGAAGATAGGTACACCCACCTGAGTTTGTGGATCTCAAAGTGAAGAAGGATAACATCCTTGTTAATTAGCCTTGTTCATGTATGAATCTGAGTTGGGAATAGAGGGTCAGGCATTTATTGTTGCTTTATTTGATTCCTACAAGGAAAAGAGCTAACACGAAGCACATAATACTATTATGTGCATAGCACATAATATACAATGGGTGCAAATAGTATTATGTGCGTTGTGATATTATTTTAATATATGCATTGTGTGATAAGTTTAATATGTTATATTAACTTAATCACCTGTAGTTGTGAATTGGTTCTTTGATCTGTTGAAAGAGAATGTCTTATTTAGAGACATGTCTCTACGTACGTAGAGGCATGTCTCTACATGAGACATGTCTCATTGTTGATATTTATTCAGTATTGGGCTGCATTTGAAATACATATAAATAAAAATTAGTGCAATTAAATTGTAGTGCCTCCATTGTAATTAATATATATTATAAATATATATTGGATTTATAAAAGAAAATTAAAAAGCCATATATTCTGATTTGAAAATTTAACAATATTAACCACCCAAAGAAGGAAATAAAACCCCACCAAAAGGGAATCATAAAAAAAAATTAAAAGAAAAGAAAAGTCAGCCTTCTAGAGGAATCTCTAACCCTAATTCAAAATTAGGGTTATCACCCCAAATAATAGAGCCTTAAGATGAGGATTTCCTCCTCATTCTTTTCTTTTCTCCATTCCAAAACCTAATCTAAGTTTCTAATCACCATTTTTATGTTGAAGGTTTGCAGGTCTGATAATGGCTACCATGGAAGAACAAACAAAATCAGAAAGTACATATAGGTTCATACTCATAGATATGTGTATGTATCTTATGTGTATGTCTCGGCAACAAGATATATTATATCTCTTCGCTATTGGTTTTCAGTTATAAGTTCTATATATTATTTCTCTTAATAGATCTCTGTATATTTCTCTTTTGTTATTTTAACTTGTTTATATTTTACATGTTTCATTATATTTAAAGGGTTTACAGGTTTTTTGTGCGAAAAAGAAAAATGGTTTTATTTTGTTTGTTCTAGGTAGCAAGGAAATGTTGGCACATAGGCCGCATGAGAGAAGCAGAGAAGAAGGTTATGGTGGGAGTGGAGAACTATGGGGAAGTGGTGGAGGATCCCTACCCCCACCCCACTACTCTAGCATGGGTGGTGTTGTGGGATCAGGCTGGGCTACGCCCAGCCCCTCCCCACCCCATACTGTACTCTTTTTTAATATATTTTAATCTCTATAAAAAAATAGAAACCCCCATTTCTTGTTTATATATATATATATTCTTGCTGTTATTTACACAGCTATGAGTGATTTAAAATTTGAAGTCAAACTTCTAGAATAGATATGTGATATATATATATATATATATATATATATATATATATATATATAGTAATAACTGAGAGGGGGGGTGAATCAGTGGCCTAAAAAATATTCCAATAATCAACCCAAAAACTTAGTACCATAATATTAAGCCTCTAGTTATCTTCAGTCCTATGAGATGAATGCCTTCAAATACTATTATCAAATTACTACTGCTCGGAATGCTTTGTAAAACCTTCTACTGTATGTTCACCGAATAGCAGTATTTTAATTTACTAAAAGACAGTAAATTATCTAGAGTATACTGATCAATCCAATTAAGTTATGTGTAATGTAAAACACTAAAGTAATGACTCATAAACACATTAACACATGGATTTTTAACGTGGAAACCCTGTTCAGGGAAAAACCACTTGGGACCGGTAACCCAAAATTTTCACTCTTCTGAAGTGAGCTCTACGAAGAGCCAACCCTATTAAAGGTTACAAACACACTGTTAGGTGTGACCTTGTTAGAGGATTTAAAATTCTAGTATGTCACTTGATATCAGGCATCTCTATGCTACCTTCCTTGATCAAACACTCACTTGGCCTGTCAATAGGTATCTGGAATCTCATGTTATCTTTATGATAAACATTTTTGATACTCCTTGGGATGTATCTCAATATAGAAAGGATCTTTAAATCTCGCTCAGTTAAGAGACTTTCTGAATCAATTGTTAAACTGAAACAGTATGATTTGTTCACATATACAACTTATACTTGTAGATTTTTAGATCTATTGTAATCTCATAAAACTATTCTGATCAATATATCTCAATTTATATCTTTGATCCACTTTGATTCTTCTCGGTGATGTTGTGCTCTGTTGCTCGGTGTCTGTAGAAAAGTTTAGCTCTTTCCTCAGCTTGATTGATCAGGATTGTATGGAGTTTCTCTTCATCAGCTTTTCTTCAGCATCATCTTATCATTCATTAACCCACCCAATTCGTAATGAATTGAGTTGTCTCTTTATAGACATGATATCATCATTGTTAGGTTCTTGATTTTCTTGATCTTGGCATTATTCACAATCTTAGCCAATTAGATTTAAAGAAAAACTCTTGTTTTATCTCGTAGAGATCTTCTTTCGAACTGGACAAAACAACTTTAAATCCTTTACTTATCTCTGACTTATCTTGTCGATGAAAACAATGATAACTACCAGTTAAGTCTATTTTTAGCTCTGCCAGCTAGATATTTTTTCATTTCTGAACTCTAGTTAATTTTGGTGTTTAACTCTTTGATAGCTTTGATCAAAAATATAATTCTGCTTGGGCTTCTCCATCGGTTTACACTATGTTTCTAGCTGTCAGTTATGCTTTTGATTCTTCTCATTGGTCATGCTTGTTGGTCTTCTTTCTTGGGCATCACTATGACTTGACTGTTGTTAATCTCTATCTATTGAATTCTACTGACCATCGGTGTTTGTAGTCACATTATGAATGCTTGTCTTTTATGCATTACTAAAAGAATAATCTTTATCTCTCTAATCCTCTAAAGTCTTTGACACTTTGATTATAATAAATTAGATTATATCAAGTTGACATCAATGACAATACAATCCATTAACTGATTTAATGTCTTGCATTATCTTTCTACATTTTGGTGATCAACTTAACATCATCAAACATTCAATCAGTTACATGTCATCAATCTCTCCCTTTGGCATTAATGGAAACATACTACATTATCATATGATACTATCACTAATACAATATGAAATATACAGTTTCATCAATCTTTCCTAATGCAACTATTAAAAATGTCTGGCTCTCGGTAAGCTCAAATAGCTTAGATTTGTTTCATGCAGAGTGGTTGTCTTCAATCTTCAATCCCTTCACTGGATAGATGTATCATTTGATATCTCTATTCTGATATGTGCTCTGCCTTGACTGTTCCTCTTCTTGATAATCTCTTTTTTCTTTGACAGAAATCTTTGTCTTTGTATGAACTCTCTCCCTTTTTTACATCTCTCCCTTAGATGGATATTTCATATGTAATCAATTTCTCTCCCTTATAATATTGATTATCTCTTCCTTCTGATTCTCAGGAACTTGATTTCATGGATAATGATATAATCTTTTATGATCAATGAGATAACCTCTTGCTTATGATGATGAAATAATCTCTCCCTTTATGAAAATGAGATCATCTCTCCCTTTATATCATCTTTCCCTTTATATGATAATGTAATCATCTCTCCCTTTGACAACAATTCCAAACAAAATAATCATCTATATCATGTTCCATCCCTTACATAATATATTCCTTGAATTTCCCTATCCATTAGCAATACACTGTTCCTGGTGCTTGGTGTAGATTTGTACCTTATTGTGTACAGATGTATCTATTGTTGTCCATCTCAGTGTTTGCATCAACATGATTGATCTTCAGGTTTGGTATAGGTTGATGCAACCTCCTAGTCAGCTTACTCACCGATAGACAAGGCTTGGACCCCTAGTCTCTGTCTCAGGTACTCAAATGTATCCTTCAATAATGACTTGGTGAATATGTCAGCTAACTATTCCTTTGATTGAACATATTCCAGTGTGACTTCTTTTTCTTTCACTTGTTCTCTTAGATAGTGATACTTGATAGCAATATGCTTAGTCTTAGCATGTATGACTGGATTTTTAGAAACATTTATTGCACTAGTGTTATCACAATAGATAATTAATGGTTCATGAATCTTCATATTGATACCTTCTAGTAAATATTTAATCCATACAATATTGGAGCAATTTGTAGCAGCATCCACATACTCTACTTCTGTCATTGACTGAGAGATGCGTCCTTTCTTCTTGCTTATCCATGTGACAAGTTTGTCACCCATGAAGAATGCTCCTCCAATTGTGTTCTTTCAGTCATTAATGTTTCCATCCCAATCAGCATCTGTATAGACTTGTAGATCAAATTTTCCTTTTCTTTTGTACCATAAGCCATATTCCTTGGTGTTCTTCAGATATCTCAAAATTCTCTTGATAGCAGTCATATGTGATTCTTTGGTATTAGCACATAATCTTGCAACTATCCCCACTGTATTTTCTATATCTGGTCTGGTATGAACAATATACATTAGATCTCCAATCATTGATCTATACAAGATTTGGTTTACCTCATTGGATTTTTCTTCTTTTGTCAACTTACATCTAGTATCCATAGGTGTTCCAACTGGTTTGGATTCTTCCATCTTGAATATCTTTAGCACTTCCTTGATGTATTTGGACTGAGTGATATAATTTCTTGCATCTTGTTGAAGAATCTGTAGACCAAGAAAGAATTTGATCTCTCCAAACATGGACATTTCAAATTCCTTTCTCATTTCATCAGCAAATGATTTGCATAATAATTTATTTCCCCCAAAAATGATATCATCAACAAAAATTTCAGCAATCAGAATATTACCATTGGTATCTTCTTTTAAGTATAGATTGCTATTTTTACTGGTTCTAACAAACCTTATGCACTTAATGAGATAGGAGTGAAGTCTTTCATACCATGATCTAGATGCTTGTGTCAATGCATACAAGGCTTTAAATGTAGTCTACATACCATGTTTCTCTTGTTTGGATCAAAAAACCCTTATGGTTGTTCAATGTATACCTCTTCTTCAAGTATTTCATTTAGGAATGCATATTTGACATCCATCTGGTATAGCTTGAATCCTTTGAATACAACATAATCAAGTAACATTCTAACTCCTTCTAGTCTAGCAATGGGTGCAAAGGTTTCACCATAATCAATACCTTCTTCTTGTGCATATCCCTTGCATACTAACCTTGCTTTGTTTCTAGTGACTTCTCCATTCTCATTCAGCTTGTTTTAGAATATCCATTTGGTACCGATGATATTCTTGTCATCTAGTCTCAGTAATAGTGTCCATGTATTATTCTTCTCAATCTATTCTATTTATTCATTCATAGCACTGACCCATTCTTCATTCTCAAGTGCATTGTTAACAGATTTAGGCTCAAAATCACAAAGTAAACATCTTATGTTCAGTGACTTACTTCTTGTTCTTGTTCCAGCCTTCTTGTCTCCTATGATTTGATTCTATGGATGATTTCATCTGACATACTTGGCAAGTTTCAGTTCAGCTCTGTGTTCATCATTCTGATTAGCTTCTTGACCTTCATTCTCATATTCATTATTCAGAACATCATCTTGAGTATTATCTTGATTTTTGGTAATTTCAACCTAATGCTCGATTTCAATGATCTGATGCTCGAGAGTGACACACTGTTGCTCAGGTAGAGTGTCAGGTTCTATATAAACAAACCCTTTGTAGTCCTCTAGTTCCTTTTTTCTTTCCTTATCATTCTTTTATGAAAATTCATCTATTTTTACATTTACACTTTCAATGATTTTGTTAGATGACTTGTTAAGACATTTATAAGCCTTGTTTTTTATTGATTACCCTAGAAAGATACCTTCATCACTTTTATAGTCAAGTTTTCCATTTCTATCATCCTTCAAAATATAACATTGACTACCAAATATTATGAAGTAACTTACATTGGGTGTAT
The DNA here is from genome assembly GCA_018584345.1 of Thuja plicata. Taxonomy (NCBI): domain Eukaryota; kingdom Viridiplantae; phylum Streptophyta; class Pinopsida; order Cupressales; family Cupressaceae; genus Thuja; species Thuja plicata. The sequence continues at coordinate 1,216,760 of MU223176.1, read as the reverse complement.
AACCATACCAAAGCTCATAGGGTGTCTTCTTTGTGTCCTTCTTCAATTGTACTTTATTTAGTGTGTAGACAGTAGTACTAACAGCTTGCCTCCATAAAGTTTGAGTGATGCTTTTCTCAATCATCAATGTTCTTGCACAGTCAACAATTGATCTATTTCTCCTCTCAGCAATTCCATTTTGATGTGGTGTCCTTGGTGCAGAACCCTATCTTTTAATTCTATGCTCATTGCAATAATCAGTGAATTCATCTGAAGTAAATTCCCCTCCTCTATCTGACCTTAAGCATTTCAATTTCTTTTCACTTTGTTTTTCTAACATAGCCTTGTACCATTTAAACATCTTGAATGCTTCTGATTTATCTTTTAAAAACATGACTTTCGTCATTCTAGAATAATCATCAACAAAGAGAATAAAATACCTATCTCCATAGTAGCTCTTTGTCCTCATGGGTCCACATAGATCTGTATGGACTAATTCTAGAATTGCATTAGATGTATGGGTTTTACTCTTGAAACTAGACTTTGTCATCTTACCTTTTTGACAATTGTTGCACATGATATGCTCGGGCTTAGTCATGCTCAGTAAGCCTCTAACATTCCTTTTGTTTCTTATCTTTATCATATTGTTAAAGTTCACATGACACAATCTTTTATTCCACAACCATGTGTTTTCATTTCTAGCCATTAAACAAGTGGTGTTAGTTTCATCAAGATAGAAAAGGTTACCTTTTTTCTGCTCACCGGTACTAATCAATCTTCCTGATTCATTGAAGATCTTTGCCTTCTTATTTTCAAATGTTACTCTGTGACCTGAATTGTTTAGCTGTGAAACACTTAACAAATTGTAATTCAGTCCTTTTACCTAGTAAGTATTTTCATATTTTATTAGGTTATTCAACATTATCATTCCTTTACCTTCAACTGTAGAAGGTGTATCATTTCCCATTCTCACTGAACCACCATTATAGTATTCAAAAGTCTCAAACTTTTTTTATCACTGGTCATATGGTGAGTGCAGCCACTATATATGATCCAGACATAATTTTTACTAAATTTAGATATGAGTACAGTTTATACATACCTTTCTTCATCTTCACCTAAATCATCCTTCATGGCTACAAATACCATCTCCATGTCTTCTTCTAATTCGGTGTCAGTGTCATCAACTCTATTCTCAGCTAGGTAACACGCTTTCTTCTATTTGTCCTTGTTGTCTTAGGTATCTCTCTTGTCAGATTGTCAGTTTCTTTGGTAATTCCTATTTTAACTTCTATCAAACTTCATCTCATATGATCTTTCATTTCCCCGGTCATCTTTTCTTTGGTTTGGACATCTTGTAGCAAAGTGTCTAACTTCTTTACAATTGAAACATATAAGTGGTAGTTTTCCTTTGTATTTACCTTTGCCTCTCTGCAATCTTCTTTCCATTACTGCTTCAATCTCATCAAGTCCTTGATCCTCATTATCACTGTCACTATCATTTCTAATAGCATGTCTATGACTTGAGTTACTTATTTTCAAATAATATTTGAATGCATATTCTACAGATGGTAAGACACTATTATCAAAGTTATTCATCTCAAATGAAATTAGTCTTCCAATCAGACTATCTAGATTAACTGTATTGTTTGCAACTGCTCTCATTTCTTGAATAGTAGAAACTCTAATAACATAAACAAGCAATAAGTTTCTTAAGATTTTTCTTACCACTATCTCCTCTTCAAGTACACCTCCAACTCCTTGGATATCATTTACTGCCTCTTTAATTATGCAGCTATACTAAATAATATTTTCTCCTCCTTTCATCCTTAGGTCATCAAACCTCCCTCTTAGGTTTTCTGCCTTTGCTCTTAGTACATTTGCATCTCCTCCATGTACTAGCTTCAACTTATCCCACATTTTCTTTGCAAAGGTGAAAGTTTTGACATCTTTAAACTTAGCATCAAAGAGTGATGATGCAAGTTCTATCATCATGAAGTTATGCTCATGCTTAAATCTTAATTTCTCAAGAGTGTGATGTCCTATAGGCAATACATATTCAATATCTAAGTATTGAACAATATCATTTCTAATACCTGATAGGTGGAGTCTTATTTTTATTTTCCATGATGCAAAGTTTTCTTTATTAAACTTGGGCACGTCTTATTTTTTCATCTTGTGATCTTTTTCTTGAGTTGTTAAACTCTCTTTCTAAGCACACAAGCTCTGATACCAATTTTTAGTAATAACTAAGAGGGGGGTGAATCAGTGGCCTCAAAAATATTCCAATAATAAACCCAAAAACTTAGTACCACAATATTAAGCCTCTAGTTATCTTCATTCATATAAGATGAATGCCTTCAAATACTATTATCAAATTACTACTACTCAGAATACTTTGTAAAACCTTCTACTGTATGTTTACCGAATAGCAGTCTATTAATTTACAGAAAGATAGTAAATTATCCAAAGTATACCGATCAATCCAATTAAGTTATGTGTAATGAAAAACACTAAATTAATGATTCATAAACACATTGACACATATATTTTTAATGTGGAAACCTTGTTAAGGGAAAACCCATTTGGGATCGATAACCCAATATTTTCACTCTTCTAAAAGTGAGCTCGGTGAAGAGACAACCTTGTTAAAGGTTACAAAAACACTGTTAGGTGTGACCTTGTTAGAGGATTTAAAAATTTACTCTGTCACTTGATATCAGACATCTCTATGCTACCTTCTTTGATCAAACACTCACTTGGCCTATCAATAGGTATCTGGCATCTCATGCTATCTTCATGATCAAACTTTTTGATACTCCTTGGGATGTATCTCAATATAGAAAGGATCTTTAAATCCCACTCAGTTAAGAGACTTTTTGATTCAATGGTTAAACTGAAACAGTATGATCTGTTCACATATACAACTTATACTTGCATATTTTCAAATCTATTGTAATCTCATAAAACTATTGTGATCAATATATCTCATTTTATACCTTTGCTCCACTTTGATTCTGCTCAGTGATGTTGTGCTTTGTTGCTCAGTGTCTGCAAAAAACTTTAGCTCTTTCCTTAGCTTGATTGATCAGGACTGTATGAAGTTGATCTTCGTCATTTTTTCTTCAGCATCCTCTTTTCATTCATTCACCCACCCAATTTGTAATGAATTGAGTTGTCTCTTTATAGACATGATATCACCATTGTTAGGTTCTTAATTTTCTTTATCTTGGTGTTATCCACAATCTTAGCCAATTATATTTAAAGCAAAACTCATGTTTTATCTCGCAGAGATCTTCTTGCCAACTAGACAAAACAACTTTAAATATTTTACTTATCTCTAGCTTATCTTGTCGATGAAAATAATGATAACTACTAGTTAAGTCTATTTTAGCTCTGCCAGCTATATATTTTGTCATTTCTTAACTACAGTTAATTTCAGTGTTTAACTCTTTGATAGCTTTGTTCAATACTCTAGTTCTCCTCAGGCTTCTCTTATAGTTTACACTATGTTTTTGGCCATTGGTTATGCTTGTTATTTTTCTCATCGGTAATGCTCGTCAATGTTCTTTCTCAAGCATCACTATAACTTGATTGTCGGTGATCTTTTTCTATCAGGTTCCACTCACTATCGGTGTTTGTAGTCACACTGTGAATTCTTGTCTTTTATGCATTACTAAAAATATAATCTTTATCTCTCTAATCCTTTCAAGTATTTGACACTTTGATTATAACTGATTAGATTATATAAAGTTGACATCAATGACAATACAATCCATTAACTAATTTAATGTCTTGCATTATCTTTCTGCATTTCGATGATCAACTTAACATCTTCAAACATTCAATCAGTTACATGTCATCACACACACACACACACACACACACACATATAATGCTTTATAAAAAAATAAGACTTATGAATGGTTGGAAAATATCTAATAGGATTTTCAGAATATATATTTATTATGTATATATAGGCTGCTATATATATAGTAATAATATATATGAGACAAAATTCTATTTAGGGATTCATTAAATATAAATGATGTTTAATAAGTTTAACTATGACATGTTGAAAGATATAACATACTCATATCCTGTTCATGTAAATTTAAGTTCTACATTTCTATTGCAATATTAAATATATGATCTCATATAGAGGAAAGAAAATTTATTTTTAAGAAAACTTATAAAAAGATACATTTGTAACAAGAAAAAAATAGAGATATTTTATGTATGTATTCTATAACATAATTAAATCTATAAGAATAAAACATAACTTATGCATTTCTCTATTTTTGGTATAAATAAAAAAAAGGTATAAAAGTACAATCTTATAAGTGATTAATTTTTTAAATTCTGGCACTAGTCTTTGAACAGAGACATTTCTTTTTGTATTCAATAATCAAGTTTGAGTCTATATGAATATAATAAACCTTATGCATTTATGTGCATTTGTATAATCAGAGAAATACATAATTAAAAGAGATTTTAGACATGAGAAAGATGTTTAATTTATGCAAAATTTTAACATAAGAAACTTCTAAAAATGATTTAAGGTATAATATACTCCCATTCTTTTCATTTCCCTTCTCTTTGATAACAACAAACAACAGCTTTCAAAAGAAGTCTACATATTTAAAATAGAATTCCTTCACCAAATGAGATATGACAATACAAAGATTTATTCCTATGGCTTGAAATAAAATTTACATTTACAAAATACTATACTAAACAACAAATCTTCTTCTTTCCAATATTTGAGCATCCATTTCCAAGTAAAATGAGACAGCTGCATAATCTGCAAACAACAAGGTTTTGAAATAAACCATGAGAGCTCACCTCTCATCCTAGGTCTCTATGAGACCACCACTAAGATAGGGGAAATAAGAAAGGGGTGGTTAACATTCAAGAAATCCACAATACATACAAACAAGCTCTAAAACAAAACAACACCCTCCCAGACTTTTACACATTTGGGTCACATTGGACTCATTAAAGGGATGAAGGTGGAAACAACCAAGTAGGAGAAAGCCAAAACAAATACAATATAATTGATCTGATTTCATATGCCTTCCCAAGGCTTTTTCTTCAACCAATATCCATATATCACATCCATTAACCCTTATCATCCCCATAAGTAAATAACAAAGAATTGGCACATGGAGCCCATAACATCCATGTATTCTCCCTCTTCTTCCCAAGAAGAGACTCTACACTACAATGGTTTTCCCAACTAAGACCTTCACCCACAATGTCTCTCTTCCCTCCCAAGGGTGAGATTGGACATTTACTCCCATGAAACAACACAAAGCAAACAACTTGAATACAAAGATAGTAATAAACAAAATTCACAACATATACATTCACAACAAAATCACCATTTACACAAGATGGTTTCAAAAATTACTATACTCATACAAATTTCAAAACAAAACAAAAAAATACAAAGAGGATAAACATGGTTTGAGAGAACCAACCTTGCTCCTAGAAAATGGTTAAGAAATTGAGATGAGCCTCCTTCCTTCCCTTAGCTTTTCTTTCCTTAGCTCAAAAACTAACAAATCTTTCAAATTCAACTAGAAGTCTCCCAAAAATGGAGAGTGGTTAATCAACCCCAACTCTCCTCTCCATCTACCTTAAAAAGGATCCCTACCAAAAATTTTCCTCTTCCCAACAAGCTTTTAGGTGACATGAGTCACCTTCCCTAACACTTGTCCCTTTTCATGCATGAAAGAGACCCCACTATCTTGAAGAAGAAGATGGCCTTCCCTCTTCCCAATTTTCGCCACTATCCAAGAATGGTACTTTAGATGGGCTATAAATGTGATTAAGATACTAAAATCATTAAAAATTAACCCCTAACCCATAGTATAACTATAGGACTAGATAATTTTAACCCTAACTACCCTTTTGGGCTCATTTTAACCCTTCTTAAACTCACTTATAGTTTACCTACGAATTTCTATGATAGAATTTTTTATTTGGGTTTCCAAGGCAATTAACCCCACATGGGAACACTACAAGACAACTTAGGGTGAAACATTAACCTCTTAATCCACATGGGCATGCCAACTCACAAATACATGTGCCAATTGGTACTATAAAGCACATCACATTTACACATTGGCATGCCTAAATGGAAATTATAAAAAATAGAAGAAATTAAATTTACAAACATGCATAATTGCATTTTCAATCATATATATTACATTAAAATTAGGTTATTTCCCCCTTTAGGGTTAACCTTGGCTTCAAAATGATTTTAACATTAACCCAATCTTGTTTCCCCAGTTGAATCCATGGTTTATTTACCTGCACACTTGAATAAATCATCAGTAGTCTAAGGAATAAATTATACATACATGATATTATACATTATAATATATTTATCTAACCACAATTTATACATTACTTTTAATAATTAAGTCATTCATATATGTATAATTGATAAATCATAAAATTCCTTTGAATCACTTATCTAACATACAAAATTAACCAATATAGATCATTTGCAGAATTCAAATCTGTAATCCACATTTATATGTCACATGATCCAATTGAAATTTTAGAAACTTAAAATGGAAACCTATCACAACATGTCATCAAGATCTAAGAATCATAAGCATATAACAATAAATCCAACATCATCAAAATAGATTCATCACATGCTATCTATGCTATGAAATCTCTATCCAATACGACAATGTAGCAAAACTAATGTATCATCCTAATAAACATAATATCAAAGTATCAGCTCTGAAAGGACGTATGAGGTAGGACCTCACAAAATATATCCTTTGGTAGTGGCTTTGTGAATATATCATAAAAAAAATTTCTTTATTAGTCACATAATCAAGCCTTACCTCCTTCTCAAGTACCTTCTCTCTCAAAAAATAAATTTTTATTGCAAAATGTTTTGCCTTTGAGTGCATCATTGGATTCTTGAAAATATTTATTGCACTATTATTATCATAATAGATAACAATGGGTTTTGTTACTTTCTCATGAATTCCTTCAAGAATATTGTGTATCCATACTACATTCTAATAGTTAAGAGGAGCAGCAACATATTTTGTTTCTGCGGTAGATTGAGAAATACAATTATGTTTCTTTCTAGTCCATGAGACTAATATTTCACCAAGAAAGAATGCTCCTCCACTTGTACTTTTTCTATCATCAATATTTCTTCCCCAATCAACACTAGTATATATATTCAAAGAAAAATATTCATCCATCCTTACCATACCATAAACCATAATCTTTAGTTCCTTTGAGATATCTGAAGATCCTCTTTAAATGTGAGTCCTTTGGATTAGATAAAAACCTTGCAACAATGTCAACTGCATGTGCAATATCTAGTCTACTGTGTACAACATACGGTAATTTACCAATCATGGAATTGTATTAAGTTTCATTTACCTCTTTTGATTCATCTTTATTAGATAACTTACAGCCTATGATCATAATTATTCCCACTGGTTTTGAATCCTCCATGCCAAAACTTTTTGGAATCTCCTTCACATATTTTGATCGACTTATGTATATTCCTTTCTTCTTCTGTTGTACTTGAATCCCAATGAAGAATTTGATTTCTCCTATCATAGACATTTCAAATTCCTTTGTCATTTCTTCTGCAAATGACCTTCTCCATGCTTCATTTCCACCAAATATTATGTCATCAACAAAAATTTCAGCAATCAATGTTATGTCTTCACTTTCAGATTTCATATATATATTGTTATTGTCACTAGTTCTTGTAAAACCAATCTTGATAAGATATGCATGAAATATCTCATACCATGCTCTTGGAGCTTGTTTCAACCCATATAATTCTTTATTTAATTTACATTCCATATCTTTTCCTTTCTCAGTTGCAAATCCTTCTAGTTGTTTAATGTATACCTCTTCTTCTAATACATCATTAAAAAATAAAGATTTTACATCCATTTGATATACATTAAATCCTTTGTAACCATCATATGCTAAAAATATCCTTACACCTTCAAGTCTTGCAATAGGTGCAAAATTTTCTCCATAATCTAGTCCTTCTTCTTGTGCATAACCTTTGCAAACGAGTCTTGCCTTATTTCTAATCACTTCACCTTTCTCATTCAGCTTGTTCCTAAAAATCCATTTAGTACCTATAACATTCTTGTCAGTAGGTTTGGGTACTAAATTCCAAGTATTATTTTTTTATATTCATTCTAATTCATCTTTCATAGCCAAAATCTAATCATCATTATCCAAAGCATCTTTCATTATTTTAGGTTCAAGTTCAGACATAAGACAAGTGTTTTCTATTATCTTTCTCCTTGTCATTATTCCATCATTGTTATCTCCAATAATTTCGTCTTGAGTATGATTGAGTTTCACATAACTTGGGAGTGATGGTTCCATTCTTTGGTTACCTTCATCATTAGTTACCAATTGTGCTTCATTCATCACTACAGTATCATTTGGCACTATTTTGGACTCCACCAGTTGGACATAAACAAATCTATCATAATCTTTCAGTTCCTTCTTGCTATCTTCTTTATTCTTTTCAGATAATTCATCAATTCTAACATTTTCACTCTCAATCATCTTGTTAGTATTATTTATCAAACACTTATATGCTTTTCTTCTAGTAGAATAGCCAAGAAATATACTTTCATCACTTTTTGAATAAAATTTTCCATTTTGCCCATCCTTGTTTATATAAAATTTTCTTCCAAAAAATTTTAAGTAATTGACATAGGTGTGTGACCATATCATAGTTCATAAGGTGTTTTTATTGTACCTTTCTTGAGTTGTACCCAGTTCAAAGTATAAATAGCAGTGCGCATAGCTTCTCTCCAAAAACTTTGAGAAAATTCCTTTTGTATCAATAGTGTCTTTGCACAATCAATTATTGATATGTTTCTTCTCTCAGCAATTCCACTCTGTTGAGGTTTTCTAGGTGCGGCCATTTTTCTTTTGATTTCATGTTCTTCATAGAAAGTTGTAAACTCATGTGAATTAAACTCACCTCATCTATTAGATCTAAGACACTTTAGTAATTTACCTGTTTCTTCCTCAACTCTTTCTTTATACACTTTGAACATATATAATGCATAATATTTATCTTTTAGAAATATAACAGACATCATCCTTGAATAATCATCAAAAAATAAGATAAAGTAATTATCTCCATAGTAAGTATTTGTTCTCATCGTTCCACACAATTTAGTGTGAACAAGATCATGAATATTCTGATATGAAGACCTTAATTTTGAAACTATACCTAGCTAGTATTCCCAATTGACATTCTTTACGCAACATTTTTAGGCTTAACTAGAATAGGCATACTTCTAACACATTTACTCATACTGAACTTTACCATATTTTCAAAATTAACATAAAAAAATATTTTGTGCCATACTCAGTTATCTTCAACCTTAGCCATCAAATAGTGCTTACTAGTAGAATTCAATCAGAATACGTTGCCTCTAGTTTGTTTACCAGTAGCAATCAAATCTCTAGAAGTTCGTAGGATTTTGCACATACCTTTACTGGATTCCAAACTGAAACCTTTGTTATTCAACTGAGAAACACTCAAAAATTTGTACTTTAATTTGTCATCCCAGTAAACATCATCACAATTGATAGTGTCATTAAGTGCTATAGAACCTTTACCTCTTACTACACATGGTGAACCATTACCAAATCTGACTGCACCACCATCACATTCTTCTAATGAAACAAGTTTTTCTTTTATCACCGGTCATGTTATGTGTACACCCATTGTCTATAATCCAATCACCAATGTAATTCACACTTGAAATTAGCATTTTCTCCTCACTATCTCCATCTTCATCGGTTGAGGGATTTTCTTTTACTACAATAAAGACTATCCCCTCACCATCTCTTCTGTCTGATTCTTCATCAAACACCCCATCTTCTTCTAAGTGGCTTTCTTTCTTACTCTTGTCTTTAAATTTCCTAAATTTCTTAAACTTATCCTCTCTACCACTTTTAGGACATATAGATGCTATATGACCAATTTTATTGCATGAAAAACATTTTAAGGGTAGTTTACCTTGATACTTTCCTTTTCCTCCAGGTAATCTCCTTGCTAGCAGTTCTTCCAACTCTTCTTTCTCTCTTTCCTCGTATAGGATATAATCATAATAATGTTTCCCTTTAGAGTTATTAAATACTTCCTTTCCTTTCCTTGGTTTACCAATGGTTAGGGAAGCTTTGAAAGTAGACTCTACTCTAGCCATACTGTTATCAAAATTACTCAACTCAAAAGTAGTAAGTTTTCCAATTAAATAATCTAGAGTCACATTCATATGAATGATAGATCTCATAGATCTCATTTCTTGTAGAGAAGAGACTTTAATAGAATATTGTGGTAGAAGGGTTCTCAATATTTTTCTTACCACATCATCATCATCAAGTTGACCACTGACTCCTTTGATAGCAGAGACAACTTCCTTTATCCTTTTGTTGTATTGACCAACATTTTCTCCTTCCTGCATTCTCATTTCAACATACTTTCCTCTTAGACTTTCTATTTTATCTTTCTTTACATAAGCATCACCTCCATGGACTGTTGCCATCTTATCCCGCATATCTCCTTCTTACCCATGTAGAGAAGTTTCCTTTAGAGAACTTGGGTGCTTCCTTCTTATACATCTTCAGATCTCTCCCTAAGTTCTTAAGACTTCACAATCAAGGAACCAAGATCTGGTACCAATTGTTAATATAGGTTTGATTAATGAGAGGGGAGGGGTGAATCAGTTGTGTATGTATAAATCATACCTTCATAAAATAAAGGTGATATCTATCAATCCTATAAAAACAATAATACAATTTAATCTAAGAATTGACAAATAAAACATTTCACATCTCATGGATCTCTAATTAAGCTTTGCTAATAGAGTTCTCAGCCTTAATCTCTACTAGTGAACATCCTAGAATGAGAATTTTGATTATGATATGCTTAATCTAGCTCAAATGCCCTCCATTACTATGATATTTGATTCAAATTCTCTCCAAAATGATCTCAATTATGCTCAATTGCTATGATAATGCTCTCAATTTTATATGAAATGCCTATAATAAGGATGCTTTGTTGGAAAGCTACAATGTAAACAATTGTTATTTTGTCATTGATGTCAAATCTTAACGGGTGAGACTATTGCTATCTATTTGAGTACCATATCTATTGATTTTTGAAAAAGATTTAAAGGCAAGGATAACAAGAAGACCGAGTGAAATAGTTGAGTTATGGGAAACTACAAGGGTACTTGATCAGTTGAGACATTGGCAAGGTAATGTGTTGTTTATCTATAACACTAAGATAAAGATGTCAGTTTACTAGGAACAGTATATGCTGAGTAAATTTTGTGTTGATCGAGCACTAGTGTATGCCGAGCATAATTTCTAGTCCAGTAAATTGCTAAGGAAATTAGTGATGACTGAGTGGAAGAACACAGTGTTGGCCGAGTGCCAGTATTTTGGTAAATGTTGAGATTTGAGATCTCTGGCCAAAATAATTGAATTTTTTGGGATATGTAAATTTAATTAAGGATAAGCATGATTGGTCCACATTATTTAATGCATGGGTAACCATAATTAATGCATGGATTCAAGATTTAATTTTTTATTTCTTTGGAGAAGTCAATTAAATGTAAATGATGGAAAGATTCATTTGATCTAACCTAACCTAAGATCTACGATCTTGATTAAGCAGAAAATATTTATTTTACCTAGATGAAGAGGTATAAGATAACCTCAAGGGGTTATTCAAATAGTGAGAAGTGGATGCAAGAGGATTGCATGGTTAATTGGCTGATTGGCATGATCTAGCAGAGAAGGCTAAGCAGAGAAGTAGAGAGTTGTGAAAGTGATTGCTTGATGGATTTCCAAGAAGATCTAAAGATTGAAATAAAAATGGAGGCCACTCAGTGAATTAGTATTAGAGATGAATTAGATCTGGATTTGCAAAGTAAGTTGTATGTATCAAATCACACCTGTTGATTACTTTCTAACCATTAAATCAGTCAAAATCCTTTAACCAGGTTGACCTAACAGTCATTGTATAAATCCTTTGAGCAAGGTGACATTCATATGGAATGTTTTAAGTCCTCTAAAAAGTCCACTCTTGATAAGGTGATTAAATCCTTTAACCAGGTCACACATAGCAGTGTGTTTTGTAACCTTTAATAGGGTTGGCTCCTAGCGGAGCTCACTTCAGAAGAGTGAAAACTTGGTAGCATGTTACTAGTGGTTTTTCCCAAATTGGGTTTCCACATTAAATCTTGGTATCAACTAGTGTGAATTTTTATGTTGTTTTTCACTGTTAAGTTTCTCCAAGCTGATTACATTTGAACAGTAAACTGCATATTTATGTTGTTGACTTATGTTGTTGCTACCAAGCATATCTAATTTGTTTGTTCTATAAAGTTTCAATTGGAACATCTAGACCTATGGATAACTGATTCACCCCCCCCTCTCATTTATTCTAAATTCATTCTAACAATTGTTATTAGAGCTTTGGTCTCTTGAAAATAGTTTGAAGGTACTTAGAGCGAAAGATCAAGATGTATAAAAAGGAGGTACCGAAGTTGAACAAAGATAACTTCCCTTCATGGTAGATTTTGATGAAATTGCATCTAGATGGTATTGGTGGTGCTTCTAAACACTATGTTGAAAATTATTATGTAGCCCCACAAGCACCTCTCACCACTAAACAGTTAAGAGAAAAGAAAGAACACAATCAAGCAATGTTGGAGATCACATCATCCCTAAGCTATCCTGAATTTGAAGACATAAAAAACTCTAAAAATACAAAGCAGATGTGGGATACCCTAACAACCATCTATAGAAGATATAAAAATGTGTTGAGAGCCAAATCTAAAAGTTTAAGAGGTAATTTTGATGAAATGAAAATGCAAGAAGGAGAAAATATAGTTCAATATTGTGGTAGGATAAAAGAAGTTGTGAATGCTATTAGAGGAGCTAATGGAACCATTGATGATAACACCATTATGAGAAAGGTACTGAGGAATATTCTTCTTGTATATGATATTAGAGTCTCTGCAATTCAAGAATGGAGATGTACTCCTAATAATAATTTGACTTTGGTTTGGTAAGAAGACTTACTGCATTTGAGATGTCAAATTTTGATAACTACACTCCACAAGCTATTGAATTTTAATTCAAGTCCCAGTTGATCCTTAACAAATCAAAGAAAGGAAATAAATGTGTGAATAGTGACAGCGACACTATAGATGATGATCTGGAAGAACTTGAGGCATTTATGGAAAGAATACTATCTAGAGGAAAAGGAAAATTCAAAGGTAAACTTCCTATCATTTGTTTTTGATGTAACAAAGTTTGTCATATTGCTGCTAGATGTCCTAATAAGAATGAAAAAGATGAAAGAAGAGATAGAAAGTACAAAGATAGAAAGGATGACCGAGACTTTAGAAAGTATAGGGATTACAAAGATAAAGGTAAGAAATCTTGCTATATAGATGAAGAAGCTTTTGACAGTGGATCTGAAAATTCTAATGAAAATGATATAGAAGTTGTGTATGTTGCTATGAAAGATGACTCTGATGATGATGAGAAAATTGCATTAATTTCTTATATGAGTAAAGTTTACCGTTGGATTATGGACAATGGTTTTTCACATCACATGACTAGTGATAAAACTAAATTCAAGACCTTAGATCAGTGCAAAGGTGGTTATGCCAAATTTGGTAATGATGCACCATGTCTTGTTAAAGGGAAAGGATCAATTAGATTGACTGAAAAGATCAGATGTGATAATGTATATTGGGTTGATGATCTTAACTATAATTTATTTAGTGTTGCACATCTGAATACTTCTGGTTATAGAGTTGAGTTCCATTACAAGAAGGCAAAGATCTGTGATGCCACTAGAGAACTATATGGAAGTGGAGGGAAGACAAAAGGTAACTTGTTCTATTTGGACTTAACTGATGAGACATGCTTGTTTGCATAATATAATGATGTTTGGTTATAGAATAAAAGGTTGTGTTATGTAAACTTTGATAACTTGGTAAGCATAAGCAAATTTAAAAAGGTTAGAGGGCTGCCTAAGTTAAAGAAACCTGAAATGCAATGTGTAAGCAATGTCAGTTGGGAAAAATGACTAAGTCTAGTTTCAAGAGCAAGACTCATACTTCTAAGGAAATTCTAGAATTAGTTCATACTGACCTTTGTGGTCTCATTGGTGAGAAAAGTTACTGTGGAGATATATATTTCATTCTATTTGTTGATGATTACTCTAGAATGATGACTGTTATGTTTCTTAAGGAAAAATCTGATGCATTCCAGTTATTTAAGTGGTACTTGGTAAAATTTGAAAAGGAGACAGGTAAAATTTTGAAATGTTTAAGATCTGAACAAGGAGGTGAGTTTATTTCTAATGAGTTTAACATTTTTTCAATGACCGAGGCATAAAAAGATAGATGTCCACACCTAGGACACCATCACAAAGTGGTCTTGCTGAAAGGAGAAATAGATCTATCATGGACTGTGTCAGAACACTAATGATGGAGAAAAATGTTGCACAAACATATTAGAGAGTTGTGAGTATAGCAATATATACCATGAACAAAGTAAAAGTCAAGAAAGGTACTAATGCTACACCTTATGAGCTATGGTATGGATATGCACCTAATGTAAGATATTTCAAAGTTTTTGGAAGTAAATTTTTCATACTAAAGGATAATAGAAATAGAAAACTTGATGCTAAAGGTGAGGAAGGGATATTTCTTTGTTATTCAACTAAAAGTAAAGCATATAAGTGTTTGAATTCTAACACTAAAAAAATTGTGGAAAGTGAAAATGTTAGAATTGATGAATATATAGAAAGAAGTGAAGCAGAAAGCATACAAAAACCTGAAAGTTACAAATCATTTGTCTATCTGGATGAGGAAGATTCTAATGTATTATCTGAACCTGAGAATGAGTTTTTCGAGCAACAGCTAGCACCTGTTGAGTCACAGAATGAGGTTGCTAGGCAACAAGAGGTAATTTCTGAGCTATCCGATGGAGATGCCAAGACACATAACTATTAGGAAAGATAATGAAATGAAGAGCAAGGAAATTATTTAATCTAAGAGTTAGGTCAAAGAAGTGATACCATGAATAATGCATAACCAAAGTGCATAAACCAAAACAATTTGGCAAGGAGATAAGATTTTTAAGGGGGAAAAGAGTAAAAAAAACCCCGTGATAATATTATGAATGGGCAAAAATGCCTAGAAAAAGAGAGAGAGAGAGAGAGAGAGAGAGAGAGAGAGAGTGATCTATGCTCTTACAATGATATTCAAGAAGAAGTGAGGAATTGTGTCTAATATGTGTGTGAGAGAAAGAAAGTCATCTCTTTAATAGAGAGGTGAGGAGGGAGTTACATTGTAACTCCCATTTCTATGGATGCCACATGTCATAAGTGTGTGAGTCAAGTGTAGGATTCCTCATAAGGAGGAATATATAAGAATAAAAAAGGATACCTTGGTTTATCCTAGTAAATATAACAACCAAGGAAAGATTAATTCTAACACCCCCTTTAATTTTTACTTGGGGGTTTACAATCAAAGGGTGTTAAACCCAAATTGGTACAATGAATCTAGAATTTCTCTCTAGACAGAGGCTTTGTCAAGATATCTGCAACTTGATCTTCTCCTTTGCAGAAAAAGAGGAACACTTGTCTGTCTTGAATGTGTTCTCTGATGAAGTGATGATGGAGAGAAATGTGCTTTGATCTTGCATGATAAAATGGATTCTTTGCTAAGGCAATTCCACTTTGATTATCACAGTATAAAGGTGTGGGATCATGTTGAGGTAAGCCCAAATCTGCAAGTAATCTTCGAAGCCATAGTGCTTCTTTAGAGGTAGTAGTGTAGCCTTTATATTCAGCCTCGGTAGAACATAATGAAACTGATTGGTTCTTTTTTCTTTTCCAAGAAATTGTACCTGAACCAAGGAAAAAATAGTAACCACTAGTGGATCTCCCATCTTTGGGGTCACCTCCTAGATCTGAATCAGTATAACCTTTAAGATTAAAATCAGCATTAGCATCATAAAATAAAGCATAATTTGGAGTACCTTTAATGTACCTTAAGATTCTTTTAGTGACTTTTAGATGAGATTGTTGAGGTTTAGACATGTATCTAGAAACTAAGCCAACAACATAAGAAATGTCAGGTCTAGTAAGGGTAAGATAATTTAAAATTCCTACTAGTTGCCTATAAAAAGTAGCATCAACATAAGGAGTGTTAGTATCATTTTCCAATTTAGTACCTAAATCACAAGGAATAGAAACATCATTAGCAGAAGTCATGTCAAATCTTTGTAAGAGATCTTGAACATACTTAGATTGAGAAACAAATATACCTTTAGAAGTTTGCCAAATTTGCATACCTAAGA
>MU223176.1:1148444-1179769 GCA_018584345.1 Thuja plicata | reverse complement strand
CTCCTCAGCACGGTGGGAGTGGACCTTTGGTTCCACGTGGTCGGGTGGTAGTGATTCTTATTACCATTGAGATTCCGACGGATTCTTCTTCATGCCTGGATGTTCCTTGTTGCAGTTTCATCTTCATGGTCTTTTGGAGACTTGCTCAGTTATTTGAGTTGTGTATTTATACCATATGTTTATATTGGTTATCATCCTTGGAGGATGCATTGTATTGTTTATTATGTATTATTACATACCCTGCGACTTGTGTAGTGGATGTTGATTAGGTAGTATACCTTATGGTATCAGTTGTATATGTAATCTTTATTATGAAATGTATGTAATTGGTTTCAGATTATGTAACCCTATGTCAGTTCTTATATTTGTATTCGTAGATTAGTATGTTTAAGTAATTCTACGTCAAGGAACCCTCTAGGAATGTTAATCATGTATGAGTTATATTTCATGTATGTCATGTACTTCATTGTGTTGCTTCCGCATTGCTATTAATATTGTTTGTAAACATTTTTAAAAAAAATTATTCCGTGAACTTAGTGTCGTGTTTAGGTTAAGTTCTCCTGGGTTCCCTGGCGGGGCATTACACCTTGCCTCATTAAAGTTCTAAGCGTTATATCGCACAATTATTGTACTTTTATTCCTGAATCCTCCATGATTGTCAGACTTGATGTGACTTATAATTATGTTAAGTGACAACCCGCAGTAAAGATTATAATCTCTCTTGATTTAATTCATCACCGTTGTTCAGGCCAAGGAAAATATAGAAATTTAGGAGAAATCTTATAGTCCTTGTAGTTTGGAATTCAAATAAGGAATAAGGCATCTACCTACTGCTAAGAAGGAAAATCAAAATTAGCAAGCATAGATGGGAGGCCAGCTGCAGAAACATGAGCTGGTTGTGCATGGTGTGTTACTCTTAGATGTTGAGGTAGTAAGAATATTTAATGCATATGGCTAATTAGGGTATTTCCTAAGGTTTACAGAATTTGATGAGGACTCAGCAGTAGAATTTGTGAATACATTTCAAGAAGGTTAGGCAACTGTGTGGGGATTAACAGTGGTCGTGACAAAGGAGCGGATTGTAGAAGTTACTGGATTACCAATGGTTGGAGAACATTACCCTAATGTTCATGATGCTAGATAAGAAAGGGCTCAATTCACCCTACTAGGTGATCCTCCTTTGGAGATTACCAAATAGGGTTACAAGAGAATGTCTATCCCTCCACCGTATAAAGATTTGGCTACGCATATCATTGGGTATTTCACATGTGAAGGGAGATTTTCCAATTTACACACACATCATTTCAAATTAATGAGTTATGTGAGGCATAATCTAGCAGTAAATGTTCCAAATGTTTTATATAACATGCTATGCATTAGTGCTGAAGAGACCCAAAAAGGGAATGCAAATTATGTTACCCACCATGCCCTAATTAAACTGTTAATAGAAAGATCTCTTAGGGATGACTCTCCCATGGCATGGTAAGAGTTGTCCAGTGCAAAACCCTACAACCACAAGTTAACCCTAATGAACAAATTGGGCATGATAATGTAATACTAACTGACCCAGCCGTTGAAAAAGATACCCAAGGGGTAGAAACTATAAATCTTCAAGGAAATGTGCCCTTACTTTCTCATGAGATAAATGTACCTACCTCTTCCTAAACCAAAGGAAAATGAAAATTAGAGGAAGTACCTTCAATTCCTACAGCCAAACCACAAATCCATACTTCTTTGAAAGGGAAGAAAATTAAGTCAGTTCCTGTAGCAGCTACTCCTGTAGTAGAGAAGCTGAAGAAGGCTACTAAAGAAAAGGCTATAGAAATTATGGAGACCCCTATGTGAAGGAGTCCTAGGATGAGAGGAAAACTCCCTAGGGAATCCTCCGTAAGCCAACTTGCTTCTCCTATGCAACCTGATGAAAAGCCCAATGTGCAAATAATTCCAGAGGATTCCCCAAATCAATCTGCAGTTCCAGACTTTCCTCTGCACTCCGCAGAAACTTATGAAGCTGAACCTAGTGATTTTAAAAATGGTTCCCAGGAAATCCATCAGGATATTCTAGTCATTAATGAGGAGAATTCCTCAGTAATCTATCAGTCAGCCTATGTATAAAATGCCTTAGTTCCCTACAACAGAACTTGGTTATTAAGTTTCCTAGAGCAGTCTTGGAAGGAACAGATGGGGCAAAGAAATCAGATAAAAGATAGTGGCCCAATCACATTGAAAATGCTTCTCTTTGGATTGCATAATAAATATGTGTTAAAAACAACTCTATGGAGAGAAGAAAAGAAGAAAATAAATAAGTTCATAACAGAGAAAGAGGAAGAAATTGCAGAATTGAAGGAACAACTGGCAAAACAAAAACAGAAAATGGATCATGCCCTCAAATTGGCTGATCAGATCCTTGCGTGTAGGCCACCTCCTAGGGTCTATACCATGTGTTTTAAGGAACAATTCCTCTTGTTCTAGCTAATGATGACCATCAAAGATATTGATTCTAAGTTCAAGTCATCTCAAGAATTTTATGGTCTTTATTAGACTCTTCCCTCATAGCAACAAAATCTACTTTGTGAACTATATATGCATAACTTCATTATCCCAGGTGAGACTGAGTGGAATACTCTACTCTACATAGGGGATATCCACCTAAGGTAATTGATGTCATGGATGAAAAATGAAGCCAATTATGATAGACAATTGGAAAATTATAGGGAACAAGAAAAAATAGAGCCATTACCATTAAGAGCAAAGAGCAGCAAGCCAGCTACACTCTTCAGAGATTGGCTCAATTTGACTTATGGAAAAATTAAGGAAGAAACAAGGGAAAAAAAATTTAGGATTAGAACAAAGGTTTATGCAGAATATGATGGTTTATCTTACTTTGTCTTTCAGAGAGCCCTGGCCGGAGCTAGAAGCAGATGGGGTAGGTTATTCGAGGTATTGAAGAGATTAGAACCACACAGTCCTATCAACCTCCAAGCAGCTATCCAAAGAGTGACAAAATACATACAGTTGGGAAGGCAAACTAGACAAGAGCTCTGGTGTCCACTCACCATGCAGCCACCGATGCTCCTCTGGCCCCTGTATGACATCAACACTGACAGACTGGACCGACTTTAAGAAGATCACAGAGTGGGTGTCTGGGAGAGAACAAGGGGGTTCTATTACACCTTTAAAAGCCAAAGGAAAGGAAGAATAGAGGTTGGAGATTTCAGAGCAATTACCAGAAGATATAATGCTTGAGGAAAAGCATTCAGCTTGCCAAGGGGCAAATGATGAGCCTGTTTTACTGTCTTTATTATATTAATCCTTGCACTCTATTTTTAAGTATTGTCAAGACATTTGTGAACTTTTAAGTCAGTTGAACTTTTGTTAAGTACAGAAAAGAACCATTAAGCCATGGGTGGAATAGATATGTCATATTATGCCAATATTATATATATGTTGCAGTATTTCATATAATAATATGAATGTGTGTTCTAACATCTGGATTAATTTGATAAGCTGCTTGCATGAATATCTTTTGCATATTAACTAATCTTGCTAGGAAGTAGGAGTCACTGGGAGTGGTCGATAGCATTGAAGGAGGACATAAAGACCAGCTTCATGCGGATAAGCCATCATGGAAACATAAGACACGGCTGTCGAAAATCAGGAGCCACTATTTTAGAAATGCATAAATGTAGCTCTGATATATTCCCTCTGTATTACCAGTATGTTGACTTGATCGCCCAGACTTCATTGTGCACGTCGTGGGCCACTACGCTTCCTGTTCTCTTTCTTTGGCGTGGTTTTAGTTAGTTCCTTTTCTATTTTGGAATAAACATGTCAATCCTTTATTTATAGGGAGGAGACTGTTTGTTTGTAAGTTTGGATTTTTGAAAGGAGAACAATGTTCTGATTGTTCTTGTTCAACAAGTTCATTTTCAGCTTCATGTATTATTTTTCATGTAACCAGTTTTGAAAGATATTGAAGTAACTTTTGGTTCATATTCTGTGTTTATATATTAGTAGAAGACAACCAAGGGGGCCCACTTGGTAGGTGGATTAGAGTAGAAGTAGAATAGATTTACTTCCTGCATTTCTAGTATTCTAGATATAAGA
Source organism: Thuja plicata (assembly GCA_018584345.1). NCBI lineage: Eukaryota > Viridiplantae > Streptophyta > Pinopsida > Cupressales > Cupressaceae > Thuja > Thuja plicata. The sequence continues at coordinate 1,175,662 of MU223176.1, read as the reverse complement.
TTACAGTTTCTTTCTGCAGCATTGTACTTCATGAATGTTCCTGCAGCACCTGCAAGGATAGCTATAGTGAATGCTCTAGGTTGAAATAATAGATTTTAGTAGAAGTTTCCAAGTTGTAGCATTCATTTTAGTAAGGATTGAGTGTGTTTCCCTTCCTGCAGCCCTAGTATAGATTCCTTTCATGTATTTTACTTTCCTGCAGCATAGGTAGATTGGATCCTTAAGGAACTTAGTGCACATAATGTGCTATACCATTTCAAGTATACGTCCCTGGGTTGACAAACTAAATCCACCTCATGGTGGGAGAATTGATCCTTAGATTGAATACATTATTCCTAAGAGAGGCTTTGGGAATGATTACTAAGAACCTATTGTGAGGCGGTTCAATGTCTATGTTTGGTGAAATCAAATTCTTTGTTCACTTACAGATATGTCAAATGAAGAAAGGTGTCTACATTACTCAATCAAAATATGTAAAGGAGATACTACAAAATTTTGGAATGGAAGAATCAAAACCAGTAAGTACACCCATGGCTACTAGACACAAGTTAACAAAAAATGATGATATAAAAGAAGTGAATCAAACTATTTACAGGTCAATGATTGGAAAGCGGTAATATGTTGTGCATAGTAGACTTGATATTGCTCTGGTTGTTGGAATTTTTGTAATATTTTCTGCCAATCCCAAGGAGACTCATATGATGGCAGTAAAAAGAATTCTAAGATGGAAGGTAACAAATGAATATGGTCTGTATTACAAAAAGAGTGACATGTTTGAGCTCAGATTTTACACTGATTCTAATTGGGATGAAAATGTGGATGATAGGAAAAGCACCATAGGTAGAGCATTTATTTTGGGAAAGAGATTGGTTTCATGGACAAGCAAGAAAAATAATTGCACCTCACAATCTACAATTGAAGCCGAATGTGTGGCAGTAGCAGTTAATTGCTCTAATATTGTGTGGTTGAAGATACTACTGAAAGGTATGAAAGAGGAGATCACAAAACTAGTTGTTATATTGTGATAACAGGAGTGCCATTAATATTTCTAATAACCCTATGACGCACTCTAAGACAAAGCATATAGCTATCAAGTATCATTACTTGAGAGAGATAGTTCAAAACAAGGAAATGAGACTGGAATATGTGCATACTAAGGAACAGTTGGAAGACATATTTAAAAAAGCACTACCTAAGGATGCTCATGAGTATCTGCAAGGTAAATTAGGGTTGATTCCCCTAACTAAGGCTAACTAGTTCAGAATGGAATTGTTGCATCAAATGTTATATTTAGAATATTTGACACATTGATGCATAGGAAGTCACACTTTAGGAAGTTTCCTAAAGCTGTGAAGGAAAGATAAGGACAGAAAAGAGGATCAATCATAAGTAAGATGACAGGAACAACATGATATAGAGTTAGAACTAAATAATCTACATGATGAAGATATCAATGTCTTTGGCATTATTGTCAAAGAGGGAGAGTTTACTACTTAGAGAAAAAGGGAAAGATTACTGGAAGAGGGAGTCTACAGATGAATAGAAATAGAAATATTTTAGTGTGATTACAAATACATAGGGAGAAATGTTTTAGAGGATGAGAATCAGAATGAAGCTAAAGAAATTAATGAAGATTTGTTCCTATCAAGGAACACAGGCAGACTGTTTGGATTGTATGGTAACTATGTTTGTAAAATTATTGTTTCAAACTTTAGTGTTGCCATGAATGCCAAAGAGGGATATTGTTGGAAAGATACAATGTAAACAATTGTTGTTTTTTCATTGATGTCAAACCTTAACTGGTGAGACTATTGCTATCTGTTTGAGTACCATATCTATTTATTTCTGAAGAATATTTGAAGAAAATGATAACAAGAAGACCGAGTGAAATGGTTGAGTTATGGGAAACTACAAGGGTACTTGGTCAGTTGGCACATTGGCAAGGTAATGTGTTGTTTATCTATAACACTAAGATAAATATGTTAGTTTATGGGGAATAGTACATGTCGAGCAAATTTATGTCGACTGACCACCAGTGTATGTCGAGCATAATTTATAGTGTCGACTGAGTGCCAGTAAATTGTCGAGGAAATCAGTGATGACTGAGTGGAAGAACATAGTGTTGGTCAAGCACTAGTATTTTGGTGAATGTTAAGATTTGAGATCTCTGGCTGACATAATTGAATTTATTTGGATATGTAAAGTTAATTAAGAATAAGCACAATTGGTCCACATTATTTAATGCACGGGTAACTGTAATTAACACATGGATTCAAGATTTAATTTGTGATTGCTTTGGAAAAGTAAATTAAATGTAAATGATGGAAAGATTTTTTGGATCTAACCTAACCTAAGATCTATTATCTTGACTAAGCGGGAAATATTTATTTTACCTAGATGAAGAGGTATAAGATAGCCTTGATTGGTTATTCAAATAGTGAGAAGTGGATGCAAAAGGATTGCATGGTTAATTAGCTGATTAGCATGATCTAGTAGAGAAGGTTGAGCAGAGAAGTAGAGAGTTGCGAAGGTGATTGCTTGATGGATTTCCAAGAAGATCTGAAGATTCAAATTAAAATGGAGGCCACTCAGTGAATTAGCATTAGAGCTTAATTGGATCTGGATTTGCAAAGTAAGTTGTATGTATCTAATCACACCTGTTGATTACTTTCTAACCATTGTATCAGTCAAAATCCTTTAACCAGGTTGACCTAATAGTCATTGTATAAATCCTTTGAGAAAGGTGACATTCAAGTGGAATATTCTAAGTCCTCTAACAAGGCCACTCCTGACAGGGTGATTAAATCCTTTAACAAGGTCACATTCAGCAGTGTATTTTTAACCTTTAACAGGGTTGGGTCCTAGAAGAGCTCACTTCAAAAGAGTGAAAAATTGGTAGCATGTTACTGGTGGTTTTTCCCACATTGGGTTTCCACATTAAATATTGGTGTCAACTTGTGTTAATTTTTATGTTGTGTTTCAATGTTAAGTTTCTGCAAGATGATTACATTTGAACAATAAACTACATATTTATGGTGTTGCTACCGAGTAGATCTGAGTTGTTTAAAGTGATATAAAGTTTAAATTGGTACATATAGACCTATAGATAACTTATTCAGCCCCCCCCCCCCCTCAATTATTCTAAATTCATTCTAGCATGCTTTGCATTCGAATTTTCTAGGATCCTTTATGCTCTCAAAATGGCTTCTATTTATAGGATTTTCTCAAGTGTAGGGGGTAGAGTTAATTGATCATGATCAAGCCTTGGTTAGGTGAGAGGCTTTGAGATGGTTTCTAATGGGGAGAAAATTTAAATGCTTCTCTCAAAGGTTGGTACAAAGAGACAAATCTGAGTGATTGATCAAAGTTCAATATGAGTGATTGAGATTGCAAATTAGGAGTGATCTGTGTGCTTTATTTTCCTCAATTCTCATTGGTTCCTCAAATTCATGTTGAAGGATATTAGGATTTATTAAATTCAATCAATTAATTAATTTATCCATGTAGGGGAATTGGTTGGATTTGATTTTTTATTTAAACTATACAATTAATTGATTAAAATTAATTATATAGTTTGATTAATCTCTTTAGGCTTATATTTAATCATTTGATGTCATTGTTTAATTAATCCTTTGATTTGAATGATTTTGTCCCAATTTGATTGATAAATGTCCATTTGAATTTGATTTAGTCCATTTTGATGAAATTTAGAGCATTTGGCTGAGATTTGCAGATTTGCTTGATAATAGAACACCTGCCTAGTTTTAGGTGTCTACAAATGCCCCTCTTTGAATTTATGTGTGAAGCACATTGATTCAAAGAAAATTGCATGTCCTGGTCACTAATTTGATGCTTGATTTAGTGATTGATACAAAACTTGATCTGATATAAAACCTGATTCAATGATTGATAACCTGATTTGAAACTTTGATCTGATAGATTTGAAACCCTAATTTGATAACCTGATTGACAGATTGATAACCTGATTTGAAACTCTGATCTGATAGATTTGAAACCCTGATTTGATAAATTGATTTTATAAGATGTAGAATGCCCAACTGATAATGTTTAAAATTCCAATGCCCCAGATTAAGATAATGATATTTGATGTAGATCCTGATTTGATACAATGATAATGCCCCCTCAGAAATGAAACAGATTGATCTCCAGATGGAAAAGATGGTGAAACTGATAGAAAATAGATCCAATATGTAATAATTTTTGAAAAATATTGATGATGATCCTAGCAACAAAGCATGCCCTAGTGTGTAGAAAATGTAGATTAGGTCAAATTAGGTCAAACGATGTTAAAATCCCTCCAAACTTAGGTCAAATAGCTTAAATAGGGTAAAAAACCCATTTCTACTATTCATTTTCACTTTTTACCCTAGAGATTGTGCTTTGATCGTGCTAAGATTGATAGCGATGGTTATCCCTATTTGAGAGCATCGGTTCGAGCAAGCACGCCGGTATCAGAGACCCCCTGAGAATGGACCTTTGGTAAGTGGTTTTGAACCTCTTAGTGTATTTATTGCTTCATTTTTATTGCATTTAGTGCATTTTAACATGCTTTCTAGGATAGTGTAGGTAAAATGACACCTAGCATAGGTTAAATGATGTGTAGACACGTTAAATGTTTCCTCCACATTGGGAAATGATGCCTACGCATAGCAAAATGTTGCTTATAAGTTAGGGTAAAATTTGCATTTGATCCATGAAATGTCGCCTATCAAACCCTAGGGCAAAAGTAAGTTTTAAATGAAGCCTAGTAGGTGTGAAATACCACATAGGATAAAGAAATGTCACGTACACTATAAAGTGACACCTCCAAGATATCAAATCATGCCTATTAAATATTAAATGATGCTTAGCATGAAATGATGCATACACGATGCCAAGTGACACCTACAATGAAAATTGGATGGAAACCTGATTAAAAAGGTACAAACTTATTTATGATTGATTGTTTGGATTACCGGATTGATTTCCAAGATAGATTTTTTTAGTAATGCGAACAAGTGTTTAGGATATTAGGATAATCATATAAATGGATGTTTGATTTTTCAATCTGATAGGATAGAACACTAATTGATAGGATAACTGATCATATTGGTCCCTTCTCAAGTTTTAGAGTTAGGAATAATAAGTTGATGCACTCAAAAATAGTAAAGGATTGATTGAATTGGTTTGATTGACTTAAAATGATCCACTAATATAATGAAACTAATATAATTCCTTGTTTGCAAAACATGCACATTTCTGTAAGTCGTGTGTAAGGAATCTAGCTTCTTGGATCCTTGACTTATCTGATGAGTTGACGGATCTAGATTTATGCATTGTAGAGCACTGTGGGTTGAGTTTCCTCCTTGAGCTTCCTAAGTTCTAGCTGAACCAGGGTTTACTTATAGTTGTGGCAGAGTGTTGGCACTCTAACCACAATACTTTCCACCTTCCACTTGGCGAGATGACGATCACTCCCGAGGATGTCTACAGACTGATTTGCAAACTGACTCAAGGAGAGCGGGTTTATTATTATTAGGTATATGATGGAAGTGTATGCAGACATGTCTTTAAAGATGATATGATCACACGGGCACAATTTTCTTCATTCCCCACTTTTCCAGCAGTATTAGGTGCATTTATGGGAGGATTACTGCTTCTTGATAGAAAAGGTCCTAGTTTCTCAGTTGGTTGGGGTTGAATCCTAGAGGACTTGATTACACATCCTCGATGGTTTTATTGGGGTACCTATGTGTTAGCATAGCTTTATCATGATTTTCATGAGGTTCTATATAGTGCGAGTGTGTCTTTATCAGCAAGTGTGATATTATTATAGTTATGTACCTGGGAGCACATCCCTGTTACGAGACCTATAGTAGTTCATGTTTGAGGTTGAGGATGGTCATATGCCTTTTTATATGATGGGATGGTTGTCCAACATTTTCTGGGAAAACTTGAATATTGGCATCATACTATTGATGACATTGATCAGGTCATCTAGATACCTTACCTTGGATGTGAGGGATGGTGGGAGGATGACAACCAGCTTCCATATATGTTTTCCCCTTGGTTGATGATTTGTCAATCACCACTTGTTATAGAGAGGTTCTACTTTGGGCGAGTGTTGAGACAGTATGGCCAATTTCAGGATATGGCACAAGGTATGGCATTATTCGCATGGGTACAAGTAGAGAAATCCATGTGGGGAGTGAAGGTTGATTATCTATTCACATGTATAGATATTGACAGATTTGGATTCATCTAGTGGGACTTGTTAGATCATGTTGCTGATGTCGGGATGTCTTCAGAGTATAGAGAGTTTTTTCTCACCATAGATTTACTAGATTTAGTGATCTAGCAAAACCTATTCTTGATATGGATTATACTTCTGATGATGATGGCAAAGATGGAGGTGGCAAAGGTGGTGGTCCAAGAGGTCAGAGATAGAAAGCTCCTAGATTATAGAGAGCTCCTAGGGCTTTAGGAAGAGGACAAGTGGGACCTCAGATGCGGGGTGTATATGTCAGGGCTAGGGGTGGTGGTTTTGGATAGCCTAGACAAAGACAGGGACAGGTACATGGACATGTTCATCCCATACCAGCTCTAGTATGGGGGCAGCAGAGATAGAGGATTGGCAGGCAGGCACAGATATTTGCTGCTAGATAGGCTCCTCCATAGGTACATGTTCATGCACAGCAGGTTCCTCCTTTACAGGGATAGATTCTAGCATAGCATGTGCCTTTACAGATTCTAGTTATACCACAGGTACCTCTAGAACTATAGGCACCAAGGGCTCCTCAGGCTCCTCCACGGGCTCCACAGGTGATAGATACCTTGACACAGGATGTGAGGACCTTATATGCTAGAATGACATCTATGAATGGTCAGATTGACCAGGTGGCTACCATGATGCAGCATTTCATGATGATGATGGTAGAGATGCCTAGTGTAGCTAGCATCAGTCAAGCACCACCGACTATTCAGGATAGATCTGATGTTTTTATGATGTTGATGTGAAATTTCTTTGATATGTAGATCTATATGATTTCTATGATGCATTTACTTTCATTATGCTATGGATGCAGTTTATCTTATATATGACATAGATAAATGGATGCAAATTATTTTATGCAACTACTTCTATATGCTTCTCTGATTTTTAATGTTGAATGCAATGATTTATGCAATGCAATGATAAATGAATGCAACTAGATTTTTGGATTTTGATTTATGAATGTATGCAACTTTATATGAAATGCACTCTTAAAATGGATGTAAAATGAGTATTGATTAATGCTTCTTTTCTTTTGATTTTTTTATATACGATAATGAATAATGATTAATGCTATGAATGAATGCAAAAGATAATCTCACATCATTGATTTGAAACAAGGATAATTGATAATTGAACCCCCCCCCCCACAAATTGATTAATCCCCTTGAACTTGGAAAAATCCTGTAAACATATGCAATTAATCTAACATGAAAATGCAATGCAATGCAACTAATTGTCACTAGCTTTTTGCAAAAGAAATGCAAAAGAGATATATTATCATCATTGAGCATTTGTGGAACTAGGAGTAAGTACAATCATCATTGACCACATCATGATGATATGAATACCACTTTCATTTCTTTGGTAACCATCGGGAAACTAGTACAACCCTCACTAGTTGAATAACCAACAATGGGAGTATGAATACTGGTTTCATCATATTTAATGTTGCAATTGGATTTTGGTATTAAGATATTGAAGATATAAATAGCCAAGGTATCCATTTGCATAAATAAACAAAGTTTAACCCTCCTTCCTATATGAAATTCCTCGATGGTTCTTTGATGACCATGTCTTTAGACGAATTCACACAAGTTGGTGGATCTTCCTCAAAACACTCAATCAAAATCAAGAAAATATCATGTCTTCATCATTGTCAATCTAGTCAAAACATCATCAATTAGCTAAAAAGACATGATAGAATACAAAGAATATCATCAAAAAGCTTCAAGTGTTTTTCTTTGTATCAATATTTTAAATAGAATTCCAAACATTCTGATCATTTAGGTTTTGTCAATTTTTAATCTTGATAAAATAATTTAATGAAGTTCAAGGATCAAGTTAGAAGGTCAAATGCTTGGGTTTGAAAAACAATACCCATCAAAGGTTCAACTATATCTCTCCTCAAAAGTTCTGAAAATCTGCTTTTGATAGGTGATCAAAATGTAGCACTTCTGAATCCGTTTGTACCAAGAACCAATGTTTTGCCCCCAAGTGATAAATGTAACCATGTGAAACATGGGAAAATGAAACCCATTATGTGACAAAATCTTAGAGACATTATGCAAGACCTTTTTTTGTTATTTAATGTTTTTGGATTTTTTTAGATTTTCAGATTTTTATTTTTTTTGAATTTTTAGAGATTTTGAAAGTTTTTTTTGGTTTTTTTTAGATTTTTAGAAAATTACCAGCTCTCAAACAAGATCACCTTGGTTTTCCCCCAATGTCTAGCAAGGTAGAGGACATGACGGATGGATTTGCAAGCTGATGGATTATAATTGGAAAGGTCATAGATGGATGATGAATGTGAATGTGACCCGTAGGACCATCTCCTCAAAATTACTCAAGTTAAGGAAAAAGGATATAGAAATGTGAAACATGTTTTGGATAAGAAAAAAAAGTCAATGATACATTTCTAGATATCATATGGGATAACAAATGGTTGTAATGAAAGTGAGTGATCTAAAAGAGTGGACATGTTAAGAGGTTTTGATAACAAGTTTTGTAGTTTTCATCCTTCATTTCCGATCAAGACCAATGGATCAATTTGGGTAGGATGTGGATAAGATAGCATGATCAAGATAAAGGGGTGATGGAGGCTATGAGGGGATTATTTGGGATATAAAAAAATATCATGATAGGGTAGCATGCAACAAGTGAATAAGCTGATAGAAAGATAATGGATGTCAAGATACTTGATGCTCACGGATATGTTCAACCTTGTCAAGACCAAAGGTAAAGAGGGAATATGGATGCTAGTGAGATAAATTATAGGAAGATGGAGGATAGCATGGATGAAACTTGCCCCGAAGTGTAGAGTGCAAGAGGAGGAATTATGCATGACGCTTGGTTGCCAGGTTTTCAATATGGTACTTGTCCAAGGTGCCACAAAAAGTGGTTTTCACCATAGGAAGGATTGATTTATATTTACTTTTTCTACCAAGACGCCCATTTACCAAGTTTTCACCAAGGCACTTTTCTCTTTTTCAATTTTTTTCTTTTTTTGTATTTTTCAAAATTTCCCCAACATCTGGATCTTTGGACAATGTTCTTCTGAAAGATATGCTATAATAAACCATGAATATGGCTAGGATGCTCAAAGATATTTATAAGGTGATGATAAAGGACACATATGGAGGATAAGGGTAGATGGTGGTGAAGGTTTTATGCCATATATTGGATAAGAGGGATGGAAAGATGGAAATTATGTGTTGCATAATGAATGTGAGGATAAGAAGGTATGTTGTGGATGGAAATGTTGGCAAGATCAACTTTGGCACACACTTTGAAGGGTGGTGGAATGATGGAGGAACAATGGATGAAGGAGGTGAGGATGTAGCTAAGATAGTGTATTTTGGGATATAGTAACCCAAAGTAGACTTGGAAAGTGGAAAATGTTTGGAAGGAGACATAATGGAAGCCTTTGGAATCTTGAATGTCAAATTTGATTTTTCTTTTATGTGAAATTCTTTCAAAAGTGAATTGGGAAACCACATAGTCTTTGATTTTTCTTTCATTTGTGATGCTTTAGAATGCACTTCTTCAATGAGGTATTTAGGAACCCATATTTTCTTTGATTTTTCTTTTTGCTCGGTGGACCTTTGCGGCCTTTTGGATATTTTTTTTTCTTTGTGGACCTTTCCGGCCTTTTGGATATTTATTTGTTCTTTTCATTCACATGTTTATTAGATGGGACATGGTGATTTTTATACACATGTGGATTCTTGGATTTCTGATTTTTATGTTGCACATCCAAATTGCTTCCAAAGGACTTAGGAATTGTGGGTGAATAGGAAGAATATGGAGGGTTCATATGGATTTGTGTTTGAACATTCTTCAAGTATGTATGCCTTTGTTGATCTTGATATATTGTAGAGTAAGTTAATGGAGAACTAGGGATGGTAGGAATGATTGATGGAGGAATATAGGGACCTAATATGGATGGAAGGGATGAAGACTTTAACTTTGGAACATAGGAACCCAAAATATATTTGGAGGATGGTGAAGGCGTATGGTTGCATTTGAATGGAGGGATATAAGGTCTGAAAGGGATATCAACATCTCTGGAATGAGTTGTATTGTTGAGGTTCTCATCTTTAAGATTTATCTTTATACCAATAGGCTCGAGAGTAGATTTCATAGGAGAAACTTTGATAGTATCAAATGAATCTTGAAGGGATTTATTATCATGTAAGAGATTTGGAGGAATGATGGTTTCTTGAGGTGAATATGGAGGATCATGGAAAGAATTTTATGGGATACTTTGATCTTGACAAGGATATTTGGATGGTGTAGAGAGGGTGCTTTGCTCTTGATTTTTAATATGTTCATTGGAAATTGTGGAAGGGATATCTTGATCTTACTTGGGAAGTGGAGAAGTATGTAGCTCTAGAGGTGGAGGGATATCTTCTTGGAAGAAATGAAAGGGTGCAAGGGGATCATCATAGGATTCTATGGATATGGGATCTTCATCAAATATGGGAGGGGATTGTATAGAATCTTGATCTTGATCTTTATTGATATTTGTTTCCTTTCTCTTTGTATTAATCTCTTGACATTGAGCCACTTCTAAGGACAAGGTATATGTTTGGATATGCATGGGGAATGTTTGTAGGAATGATGAAGAATCCTTTTGACTAGGCATTGAAGCACATGATAGCTTAGGAACTAAGATCTTTGAAAAATTGAAACGATTTGTAGCAAGATGTAAGTTAACTTGGGTTTCTTTTAGAGGTAGCCCTTGAGGGTAGACATAGTCAACATGAAAAGTATCATCATTAGGATCACTCTTTGATGGATGAATTTTGGATAGTTGTGAAGCTTTGTGAGATGGATGAAGGATGAAAGGAGTAAACACTATGGGAGAAACCTTTCTAGATAGAGGTTTTTACATTAGGCCTTTCTTGAGAGTGGTAACTTTCTCTTTATTCTCTTGATTATCTTGATCAAAAATAGGGTGGTCATGAAATTTCCCTTGATTCAAGATAGGTCTGTTGCACTTAAATGCTTCTTTTCGTGATGAAGATAAAGATACAGATATCCCATCATCATAAAGAAAAGGACAGATTGATCTTAATGATGGCTTGTTAGATGATGTATCTTTTTTTTTTCCTCATCCTTCTTTATGGTTGATATGTTATCATTATGAGGGAGGGTAACTCCTAATTGAGATAACTTTAAGAAATATGCTTCTTTATCCCTCTTCAAAATTAAGTGCATTGTTTCCATAAATATGGGATCTTGGGATGCTTCCAAAATTTCATCTTTAGTTACTTCATCGTATTGAGTCCTATGCAGATTTTGATCTTGATTTTGATAATTATTCTCCACCATAGGATTATTTTTTTCTCAAATAGATTCATCATTATACATGTTTTTGAAGAATCTGATCTATTTGTTACACTGGACAGAAATAACTATGAAAAGGGTATCCAAATACGATTTCAAAATCTTTCCAAACCCTCAAGAAATGCCCCATGTTTTCCCCTTTTGTTTCTAGGTGTCACTTTACTATTGTGTATGTGTGACTTCACACTACGTAGGCTTTAACTGGAAAACCTATATGCGGCACTATGCATATTGCAGGTGGCATTTACCTGTTTGTAGACAGTTTTTATCTGTTTATAGGCATCAATTTCTAGTGACTTAGGAATTATTTTAGTAATAATAGGCATCATTTCAACTATGAATGCATCACAGAAATTATTTTAGGTGTTGTTTAAATGGTTTTACATGGAACTTTGTAGATCAAAGTTGTTTTCATAGTTTTTTAGGGTTTTTAAAAGTTTAATTCTATGATCAGATCTGTCAAATTGGATTCTTGTCTAAAAATGTAATTACAAATGCAACACACACATCAAGTTTTCATCGTGTCCCTAAAGCACACTAATGTGTAGTTCTCAGTCATTTCAATGGGTCTTGAATAAGAATAGCTTCCAATCAATCTACCTAGAGTCAGTTTTGGCTTTTAAACAATGTTGGCTCTAAAAGGTATCTTTCTATTTATCAAGGTTTTAATGAACACCTCCATTCTAAATCATGAAAAGTTCTTTTAGCCCCTTGTGGGATTCCCATGCGCACAAAAGTGTGATTTTGCACAATCCCGAAGGACTACTATAGGAAGTGAAGAAACTTAAGCACAATCTAGTCACTACAACCCATTAATAAAGAGTTCATTTTTTTATAGTGGGTTGGATAGTATCACGGCTTAAGTGATTGTCTCCCACTTTGGGTCATTCCCTCTCAGGGTCCTCATAAGGATGTACTCAGGAGGCAGGCCCTCTAAGGATCTAAATTATCTAGCATCTATATAGAAAGAAAAAAATTGAACTTAGTCTAACAAGTTTGGGAGTTTGATTCACTCAAAGAGTGAAGAGACTATCCCTATTGTCTTTCTTCATCCCAGAAACTTCAAGCACTTATGTTATTTTTCAACCTCATAACAAAGATGTTCTTAGAAATGAAATGTGTGGTTCAATTATCCTCCCTTTCTTTCTACCACCCCAAACTCAACACTTTTGGCTTTTTGATCAACTTCAAAAAGTTGAGAGCATATACCTAATGTTTTGTTGGAGATGGAAAATAATAGGGTGTCCTTAATTATACTAGATATCAATGAAAGTTTCCACAATTTAAGCAAAGCAAGCTTGATTTGAAAAATACCTCATTTTGTAGCTAGCAAAGGCTAGGTGATTTTTTGAAGCTTTTTTCTTGTTTTTTCTCACTCACCTAGTGGTGATCATTCCCTCTTCGGCTCCACCAGTAATTTAGTAAAAAAAATCGAACAAAGTGAAGAAAACCAATTGAATTGATAATGAATTTAGAATCCTTCACAAAATTTTACAAAATCAAAGCTTAAGGACCTAAAACATGAAATTAATTGAGAGAAGGAAACTTCTTTTTGTATGCATTTATAATTTTAACAAAATGAGCATACAAAGGTTCCTCTTCCTCTAAATTTTCCAAAATATTAGAATTATGTATTTGGTTAGAGTGTTTGTTTTGAAGCATTAGCTCCTTGCTTTCCCTTTTGATTCACACCTCTGGTTTCTGCACCTTCAAGTGTATGTTCATAGATTGTAGGCGTCACTTTACATCTTGTAGTCATCACTTAACATCTTGTAGGCATCACTTAACAGCTTGTAGGCATCACTTAACAACTTGTAGGTGTCACTTAATAGCTTGTAGGTGTCACTTAACAGCTTGTAGCCATCACTTAATAGTTTGTAGGTGTCACTTACCAGATTCTAGGCATCACTTAACAACTTGTAGGTTTCACTTAACACATTATAGTCATCACTTAAAATATTATAGACGTTATTTCCAAGCTCATAGGCATTTCTTTATGAGAAAAGGTGGTACATTTTATTTGACAGGTGTGGAATAATTAGACAAGAAAAGAGAAGGAATTCTTAGGCATCATTTTATTGCTTGTAGGTGTCATACTTTTTCTTGTAGGCATCATACTTTTCTTGCAGGCATCATTAGACCTGCAACTTGAAAAATGAGCACAATAATGCACCAAGAACACACAAAATTGAAATAAAATGAGATTTAGAGGCTCAAAGCCTCATGGTGGGCGCCATTTGTGTATATATCATACCTTCATGAAATAAAGGTGTTATCTATCAATTCTATGGAAATAATAATACAATTTAATCTAAGAATTGACAAATAAAGCATTTAACATCTCATCGATCTCTAACTAAGATTTTCTAATAGATCTCTCAGCCTTAATCTCTACTAGTGACAATCCTAGAATGAGAATTTTGATTATGATATGCTTAATCTAGCACAAATTCTCTCCATTTCTATGATATTTGATTCAAATGCTCTCAAAAATTATCTCAATTATGCTTAATTGCTATGATAATGCTCTCAATTTTCTATGAAATGCCTATAATAAGGATGCTTTGCATTTGAATTTTCTAGGATCCCTTATGCTCTCAAAATGGCTTCTATTTATAGGATTTTCCCAAGTGTAGGGGGTAGAGTTAATTGATCATGATCAAGCCTTGGTTAGGTGAGAGGCTTTGAGATGGTTTCAAATGGGGGGACAATTTAAATTCTTGTCTCAAAGTTAGGGACAAAGAGACAAATTTGAGTTATTGAGATTCAAAGTTCAAAGTTCAAATGAGTAATTGAGATTGCAAATTGAGAGTGATCCATGTGCTTTTATTTCCTCAATTCTCATTGGTTCCTCAAATTCATGTTGAAGGATATTAGGATTTATTAAATTCAATCAATTAATTAATTTATCCATGTAGGGGAATGGGTTAGATTTGATTTTTGATTTAAACTATACAATTAATTGATTAAAATCAATTATATAGTTTGATTAATTCCTTTAGGCTTATATTTGATCATTTGATGTAATTGTTTGATTAATCCTTTGATTTGAATGATTTTGTCCTATTTTGATTGATAAATGTCCATTTGAATTTTATTTAGTCCATTTTGATGAAATTTAGAGCATTTGGCTAAGATTTGCAGATTTGCTTGATAATAGAACACCTACCTAGTTTTAGGTGTCTACATCAGTAATCCACACAAAATTCACCAATTCAACTTATTTAAACTTCATTCACCACAAAATGTAACTAGCATAAGTAAACTTCAATGCATACATCCGTAAGTAATCAATCACACAATGTAAACACCATATTTATCTTATGGAAACCCAACTAGGAAAAAACCATGATATGAGATGATAACAATGTAAACACCATATGAATCAGTAATCCACACAAAATGTACCCACAAAATTTGTACTCTTATGGAATACACCCTGTGAGGAGCTTACCCTGTAAAAGGTTTACAAAATACTGTTAGGTGTTACCCAGTTAAGGGATTGTCCTAAGACCTATTAGGAGCTTAACTATGTTAGGAGTATCCTTGTTAGAGTCCTTTAAACACAAGATAATGTGTCACCTTGTTAGAGGATTTAAAATAAAATATTTGTTAGGATCCACCCTGTTAGAATATTTTACTATTAAAATGATTAGAAAGCAACAAATGAAAATTATTTGTTAAAAATGCACTACCTCTACATGATCAAATCCTTTTAAGCTCTAAGATACATCACCATACTTTATTCTCTTCTTCACCTCAATCACACTTCATTACCTTTCTTTCTATCTCTTCAAATCCTTTAGCAATTTGCAATTAGCCCTCTCTCTCTTTTTATGTTCTTCAATTGTTCTATTATATAGAATTACCTCCATCGACTTGCAAAAAACCCTAGATCTGAGATATGAATGTTTTAGATCATTCTAGGTAAGATTCAATGTATCTAGACACTATAAAATATTTTCCTTTGACCGCATCGGCTTCTATATTGATTTTCATTGGTAGTTGAGCCATTTTAAAAACCTTGTTTGACCAAAAAATAAACTTCCTAAAGAAGCTTTCTCAAACATATACCTCAATCAATGTGTTGTCAAATGATTCTCATAAATCACGTAACTACCTTCAATCTTAACAAAATAATCACTGATCCTTTATTCATAACAAATTTCATTACTGATCCACAAATCTTCATAGCTTATTCAAGAATTTTTTCTTGTTTACCTGTTCATTCTATTAACACAGCCTCCAGTCAATTAAACTAGATGCACTGGTTAACATTATGATTTATGCTCATACATACAATATCTTGACAATGTATAAAAATATATCCTATGACCGCTCCATCCAAAACTTCACTGATCTGATGTAACAATCAAATCATTTATTCTTTTTCACTAACTGATTTAGCATTTTACCCAGTTTGATTCCATTCAAACATAACAACCTTAATTCTCCATATCAAACATCACGATGCTAAAATTAACATCAACACAAATGATATAACCTTACATAATAATAGAAATAGTATAAAAATACCACAACTCAAGATTCACTTAAACGATATCAGATAACATGCTAAAACATCAAGTCAAGTAGTTGACATCAATGACAACCAAATAACTGATTCATGTGTCACCAAAACTGTATAAAATTTCATCAATGCAACACTTAGCATCATTGCATCGGTTATGCTAATAGTATTTTATGTATAAGGTTTGAAACATAATCTTCTTATTGTTGAAGATTTTGTAGGTAAAGGTTATGACCTTTCACTAGCACAAAAAAAAAAGAAAAATGTGACAAAAAGACTACTAAAAATTATATATAAATGACTAAAATTAGTCACATGACAATTAGTAGTTAATTTGCAGTCATTTATAACATGACTAAATTTATTACTAAATGATTTATTTGTAGATTTAGTTACGGATTTAGTGACGGATTTAGTCATAGATTTAGTCAGATTTAGTCGTATATTTAGTCATGGATTTAATCATGAATTTAGTCATTGATTTAGTCATTGATTTATTCATTGATTTAGTTGTATATTTCATCATATCTTTAGTGATTAATTTATTCATATTAGGACACAATTGAATCAAACCACCATTCTCCTGCTTGTAAAGTAGGTTATCTTCCATTGAGCTAGTACCCTTTAAAGAATAATCATACCATGTATACTATCACTTCATATTAAATAGGATTTCATGTTTATCCATCTATAGATAAAAGGAAGAAAAGCTAGTTGTAAGACTCTTTCTAATGTAAAAATGCAATGGAAGATTCATATGGTAGTCTGATGCAGAGCTACAAGGATTCACAATAATATTAAGGGTGATTTTGACCCAAAATGGATTCAAGACCTTCAACTTGACTCAAGAGGCATCTAAAAAGATTAAATTCTTCTCCTTTACTATAGAAACTCACAATTTGATCAACACTTAATTTATTTGAATACAACACCATTATAGGATCCCTAAGGCATCCCACAATACAAATGGAGTTATCCCACACTTCAAGGAAACAATGAAACTACCATGGGAACCATTTAATCACAATATAACCTTCCTTACACTCTCAAGCACTTTAATAAACCATAAAACTCTCTGCTATACATTCTGATACAAAAATCAGACTTTAGGTTGATGACATGACTAATAAAAACTCCACAAGAAACCCCAAGACTAAATTACATCTTACTGCCTTGAAAAACATGATATAAGATCATTCACTAATTTACATCCACCCATTCAAACACCTTACTCCTACTATCTAGTCATATTCTAATTTGATGCTTACAACTTGTTGTTTGATCACACACTCAAGAGACATTCACTCAAACTCCAAAAGGCCCTCTATTGTCTTATACTATCTCATGAACAATCTACCCTTTGAGATTTATCATACTCCACTCACCCACCTTGTGTCTTAGTAACTTATAAAAGATTGAATATAATGTTTAAATCAAGTAGGTCCAATGTCTATCTATTGATCAACAATTATCTATATAGGCATTTCAAAACAATGACCTCCCATCTTCTCAACAATAGTTGTTTAAGGTAATTTCAAGGGTCAAATCAAGGCTTACATGTTTTGTTTCAACCTATCTATCATGAAAATGTCTCTCCAATTCTTGTTTGGGACTCAAGGATATTTTGCAATTAGATTTCATGTGAACGTCACATGAACAAAAAATAGTAACTAAAAGGAAAGACTCTTGCACATTCCAATTCTTATGAAGATTTCCTAATCTTCCTTAAGATAATAATAACCACTTTTGACCTTTAATAGTCCATATTTAATTACATAAATTCATGGAAGTACAACTATACCTGTCACACCCTACTTTTTTGACATTATAACAGAACTAGGGCCTCTTTAAAACACCACAAACTATCACATCTCATCATGCCACTTTTCCAAGTTGAAAAAAATCCAAAGACCTTTCATATAACCAAGAACTAGACTATTCCACTATTAGGTTTGGAAGATATGATTTTTTTGTTGTTTTTTTACCCTAACCAGGGTTTTGACTATTTTCACAAGATCCATCAAAAATTTCATATAACTTAATAAAAATGGTTACAAAATGACTCAATGGAAAGAAAAACCATTAACCTATCATTCAGAACTCGTTACATATCAAAAATACACAAGATGTGAGCCACCATGCCTCTATAATAGTTACATAATTCCAAGTTTTTATGATAGTTTGAGGGTTTATCAAAGCAATGATAAAGGAAAATTATTATTGTTTGAAAAGGGAATTTTGAGTCTTCTTCTCATCAATTGATCTATAGAAAAGAAAAGACATAACATGAGTCACAAAATTCAAATGTAGTATCATGTGGAATATTTCAAAGGAGCATCTCAATACAAAAATAAAGATATTGAGGAGAAGTAACTACTATGAGGAGAAGACAGTAGTTACAGTAGTGTTTGAGAGAGGAAATGAAAAACACAGTGATGTCCAAAAGGGATCAATGGTACAAAATTTTAGTAGGGGACATTTTTGTGCATGTGTCAAAATACTTCTCTTAGAATGGATTTTTATAGTGACCATGAAATCAAGGGACAATCCTGAAAAAGATCATACATAAAAAAATACAAAGAAAGGAGTATGTAGTTGATGTTTCCATAAACATATGTATCAAGACAATGATACAAGTGACGTTTACAGTCATGGCATGATCAGAATAGTGAATGAAGAGAATGATAGTAAAACATAAAAGAGTTAAAGGAGCATCCATACAAAAGAGGTATGGACAATATTATCTAAATACCAAGTAATGACAATAGTACTAGCATTAAAATAGTGAGCAAGAAGAGATTAGGAGAAAGAGGAATGAATGATGATCTCAAACCATGAACGAATGGTACTGATACAATAATAAAAAATCATGGGCCATAAAAAGACCTCTGATGTAGTTTACATCTGTCCTCAACTAATTTTCAATTTAGTTGGACATTGGGTTACCCAAAGACAACCTATTTTTCAAATGTTGCAAAATTTATCATTGACAACTTTTGCAACAAGGGTGCAATTTTTTTAATATTTTGAAATTAAATGAAGTTAGAGACCTTAAAAACATGACCAATAGGATTCAAATAACATGACAATGCACTTGAACTATTTGGAAAAACACCTATAAAAAATGCAGTCTCATGAACTGCAATGATTGTAGGATATTAAAAAATGGATTTGCTAAAAACACTTAAAGATATTTTTAAAAAAATGCATTTGTCATTGTAAAGCCAAATTTTATAACCGTTGCCACAATTCTCCCCGACTATGCCAAAATGGAAGCTTTGGAACAGGGCAAGTTCAGACATCAAAGAATAATGAAAAAATAATTTTTTTTACATATTATAGTTGGATATGTTCTCCTAGACACATATACAAAATAGAGTATAATAGACAAGACACTTGAACTATTTGATAGAATTCTTCAAAGAAATATCATCTTCTAAACACCATCTTTGCATATATATAGAAAATTGATTTATTAAAATGGTTATTCAAAGTTTTAAGAAAAATAAATTGGCAGGTGTAAAGCCACATTTCACAAAATTTATCATTATCTTTTCCAACAATGCCAAAATGGGAACTTTTGAACATGGTATATACATCTAGCAAAGCATGGTCGAAAAGTTACATTTTACATATGTAAATGATAGAAAAAATTTGTCAAATGTTGTGGTTATAATTTCCTACACAAATATGTTTCCAAAATGTAGAAGCATATATGATGCGTGTTTAATTTCCCATAAATGAAAAATGTGGAAGTATATACAAAACATGTGTAATTGTCCAAGTGAACATATATGCAAAATCTGGAAGCATATACAATGCATTTGTAACTGCCCGTGTATGCAAAATGTGGAAGCATAGAGAATAGACTATTCAACATAATGAATCATAAATCTTCATCTCACGGAATGCCATTTATGTCAGAAGCCATTTGTAGGTGTAATTTTTAAAGCCAAATTACACAACCTTTATCAACATTCTCTATAAAGTACTAGTATTACATTAGTGAAGGGGATTTCTAATAGTTGTTGTGTAAGAGTGGGATAATTGAGCCTTAGAATAGTAATAAACGCACAAATTTGACACATACTTTGTGAATCTCTCCAAATCTATTTAGACATATTTTTTAGGATTATTAAGGAGTATCTACACCTAGTATTAACTTGTCGAGAGGTGGATTGGACAAAGGGATATCCTTTATAGGCCTATTGGCATGGCTACTAATCTTCCAAGAGTAGTTTGGTTGGAGGCTTAAATAGTTACCATTAAAATGTGGGGGATGATAAATTTGCATTATACATATCATATGTATAGGCTAGAAACCTTTTGACAAGGTTCTAGAGCTAGGTAATCTCACTGTTGTAGTTAGGTTCCTTAGAAGGACCTTGTGAATGCACCCAGACTACATATTTCATACAAAGGTTGGTGTTGTGAAATATTAGAAAGGTGTTAAGGTGATGTAGAGAATCCTACAAACCACATCAATCATCTAGGATCCTGATGATCCAATCAATATTTCAACATATTATGCAATATATTCAACATATTAGATACATTTAAAAAACATTTTATCTAGATAAACCCATTTGATGGGTTTGAATCATCTTACAAGTCAACCTTGCAAGGCTCATAGCATGTTCATCCACAAACTGAATACATCAAATCTTTTCTCATGTCACCTGATAAAATACAATGGTGATAGAACATATAGATGATGATCTTATAGAGTATGCTTTTCATTGTTGGGAAACAATTACATAGGTAAGAAAGTTTTGTATGAGCATATATAGGTAATACCAACTAGTATGATGTATATTCAATTAGTAAAGATAAGTCAAGTCAGAAAAGGAATAGGAGAATAGGTGAGGGACATATCAATAAAAGAAGGCAAGTATGCTATCGGTACATTGGAAGGTGTAAGGTCAACAGGTGAACTAAGATTTGTGACCACCATACTTTGGTCACATTAGTAAAGGCATAAATGAAGATACCACCAATTGGTCAGTTCAATAAACAGGTAAAACTAAAGGTTATTGAACATTTTTGTTCAATTGACTAAAGTGGTTATGACGGTGAATGATTCAATGAATATAGACAATATGAAAAATGTAGTACACTCTTTAAAGAATTGAATAAGTCAATTTCTTGGTAGTTGTGTATAGATATGATTATGAATTCAAGGCACATTTGGACCAATAATAATGAAGAACTATTTTACACTGGAGATAACAACTTAAAAGATTTTATGGACAATGTGGTAAGAAGTTAATGATGTGATGAGTTAGTTATTGTTGAAAAGGCTATTTTGGAGGGAAATAAAAACCCTAATTATGTTTACAAATGAAGGTAAACTCATTATAAAAGGTTATGAAATGAATTAGAGTTATGTTGTTGAGAAAGTTGTTGGAGAATAGTTAAAGTATTTGTGCAAATTAAAGATCTTGAACAATGATTGTAGAGACAATTTTAGAGAAGATTCAGGATAAAGTTAAGAACAAGAATAGAGCATCAAGGATCTAATTAGAATTCAGGAGTTCATATTATAGGTCACTTATATTTGTGTATTCCTAATAGTTTCAATGAGATAAAATCCCTTAACTGGGTAGTCTCTCACAATACTTTATTGTAAATCCCTTAACAGGGTGAAAACTATAATAGTGGGATTAAATCCTTTAACAAGGTAGTCTTTAATAGGACTAAAGATACTTATAACAAGGTATCAGTCACTCCTAATAGGGTGAGTCACCTATAAATTGACATGTTGTAAGATCCTAACAGAGCACTCCTTTCTACTGTAGTGAGAAGATTGTGGGTTTTATCCCCACTATGGTTTTTCCCTCTGACCAAGGTTTTCCACAATAAAAGTCTAAGTGTTATGAGTGTGCATGTATTTTAATTTGATTTATTGTACTTTTAATTTACATGTGCATTAATATTCTTATTAGTTTTGAAGTTTTATTTATTTTTATTCAAAGTTATAATAATAAGCCTAAAAATTTTATCAATATCGATTCACCCCCACCCCCTCTCAGTACCTATTATTTCCAACAATTGGTATTAGAGCTCAGACTCTCTAGAGGAAAATCTTGACAACTTGGGGAGTAGATATGAGGAGATGGAAAGATATAGCTAAGAAATATAGTTGGAGGTAGCCAACCAGATGATTGAGGGGTTAAAGTATTAGAATAAATGAGACGGGGGGTGAATTAGTTAAACTATGTTTCCTCACAATTATCCTACAGTCCCAAATTCTTCCAGGTGTATATCAAAACAAATTCAATCATATAAATCAACTCGATGAAATGTATTCTATATCTCAAACTTTAGTCAATAGTGTTTACTAAATGTCAGTAAATTAATACTCTGATTACCGATATGGTCAATAAAATAAAGTGTAAAGTAAAATAACAATCCACAACATTCATGCACATTGACACATATTTTTAATGTGGAAACCCTGCTAAGGGAAAAACCACTTGGGATCAGTAACCCAAATATTTTCACTCTTGTGAAGTGAGCTCAGTGAAGAGCCAAAGATATTAAAGGTTATAATGCACACTATTAAATGTGACCTGGTTAGAAGATTTAAAACTAACAGTTCTCTCTTGACCATGCATTCACTATGGGGTCAACAAGAAAACACTCAACATTCTCTAAATGTTATAATAAAGAATTTCATTATCCTGCTTGGTTAAGAGATTCATCTGTAACAATGGTTAAATTGATACAGTAATGATCTTATTCAAATACAACTCTATTTTGCAGATTTTCATATCTATGCTAAGTACATAATACCTCTGAACAATTTGTTCACTTCAGTTCATTTGATTCACCATACTCAGTTCTTCTCAGTTATGCGCTTTCCTTTGTTTGCTTGATGATGTCTACAGAAAAATGCTTGGTTATCTCTTTAACTAGTTTGATCAGTCATGCATAAAATTTGCATGTGAGCATCAGGTGCTCGCATGTGTGTTCATAATGAATCTCTTGTCTCTTATATAGACATCATGTCTCATTTAATTTTTATCCATTAGAATTTTCTTCTTAATCTTCATTGTTAATTTTTCCACTTGATCAATCCTTGGAAGTTGTATTAAAAACACATTTCCATATTTGTCATCTAATCTTCATGGAATTTTCATAACTGTTTGATCAAAATAACAAACTTTATCTTTTACCTCAAAATTATCAATTGTCACCTCAGCATTCTAGTCATCCTTGATTTGAAATAATTGCTTAGTCAATACCTTGTTGTGTCAGAAATCCCTAGCTCTATTAATAGTGTGCTTGGTATACGCTGTGTTTCACTCGGTGTCCACTATCTCTCAGTGTATGCAGAACTCATCAATTTCTGACCACATAAACTTTGTTTGTTTCAGTTATTCACTGCATATCAAATTTTTTCCACCATAATAATACTCAAATAAGTTCACATCAATGACAATACATTAACTTGTAATGTTTATCATCACATATACAACTCAGTTGAATATCAACAATTGAATGCAAACATACAATTAGTTGTAGTTCATCAATCTCTCCCTTATGCATTGATGGAAACATAATATGAAATATATAATAAAAATATGTCATACAAAAAATGCCAAACATTTTTTCTACAACTGCAACAATTTTGTAGCTCTCCTTAGCTTGAATATATAAATTGTTTCAGTTTTAAAAACTCGCCAACTAGATCTAAAACTTGGGGAGTAGATCTAAGGAGATGGAAAGCTATAGGTATGAAAAACTGTTGGAGGTAGCCAACCAGATGATTAAGGGGTTAAAGAACAAGCATAAGACTTCATTGGAAAAAAGGAAAGAATTGTGTGAACAAATAAGAGAAAGTATAGACAACATTGATTAACTATCTAAAGTAAGTGTTAACTCTGAATAAGTTGAGGCCACAATTGAAGATCTGGTGGAAAAGAACAAGATCTTAACTGGAGAAACAACTAAGATGGAAAGAAAACAAGAAATTCAAGCAATAAGAATATGTGAAGTACTTCAAGGTATGAGAGTTGTTGAAGATGCAAAAAGGAATGCTTAGACTGCTAAAAAAAATGTTGAATAATTGATTAGAGAAAAATATATTATACTTCAAAGATTGACACATGAGAACCATGCACTAAATGAATATCTAAGTGACATCGGTGATGAAAACATACAAATGTGTGTTGAAAATGAAACACTAAGATAGTAGAATGAAAAAATGAAAGAAGACATGAAGATTGAGAGAGATACAAATGAAAAAATTAAGAAATTTGAACAAATCATGTATAAGATCGATGATAAACTGAAGAGTCAAAGGCGACCTAGGGATACTTCTGGCCTAAGATATACTGGTGAGAGAAAATTTGAAAACAATAATCAAATATTCCTAAGGTTTACACAATTCCACAAGGTAAGAATCCTAATAAACCTACTTACTACAATTATGGAAAGCCTAGATATACTGTTAATGTATATAGAAGCAAACACGTTAATGTTCCAAGAACTACTCATTTTAATGATTACTATTACAATTGCAATAAGTATGGTCACCAAGCTTATGAGTACAGATCAAGAACTAGTAGTAGGTCATCAGAAGGGATTTTCACTGGCTATTGTTATACATCAAAAAAATTTGGATACAAGGAAGAACATTGCAGATCGTCAACACCTAACAAACCAGTGAGTGTTCTAAGAAGAAAAAGTAACATGAATGTCATATGCACTATTTGTGAAACTATGGACACATGGCTATAAATTTTTTATTGCAAAATTATAGGGGTAATGATGGAACTTGGAGGACAATAGGTATGGGATGGTTTTATTTTCATAAGGTTGGACATCTTTCAATAAATTGTAGGTACAGGAACTGATCACCAAGAAATGAAGATAAGAAAGGTAAAAGAAATGTTAATATTGAAGAAGTGAAGAATGAGATGAAAAAAATTTGGGTGAATAAAGAAGAAAGTAAAGAAGATTCAAACAAATCAAAAGGTAACCCAACATCCTCTAACTCAGGGGATTCATCCTCAAACTAAGCAAGTAAGCTTTTCTTAGGGACTAAATTTGACTATTATATCTAACTGGTCCCTTATAATGAAGAGAAGTAATATATATTTTCATAGTGAGATGCATTGATGTTGATTTTTATTAGTTACATATAGACGATTTTTTATGAATCATTGATTTTATATTTTTCAAAAATGATTATGCACAATGTTACATTTAGTATTAACAAATGGAATTTGTAATTGGTAAAGTGAATCGGAGAACTACATTAAATAGTTTTACATCAACTAGTCATTGGATAAATTTTTGGGCAAATAAATTAGAAGAAAACATATTCATTACTCACTTTGTATTTTGAAGAAGTGTTTACAGGAGAAAATTTTGATTTCATAGTGCGATCGATTGTGTGAACTACTTAAGTTGATTATTGATAGAGAATTGAACTGTGAATTCAAAAGCCCTAACTGAGATATTGAGCAGAGTAGTGATCATTTGTGAAGGAATTTGGTGTGACTGAGTTACAAAGAAGAAATATATTGAATTAATATGGCTTCAAGGGTTTCCACACCTACATCAATCAAGATAACCAAGGAGGCAGAACCTGAACATAAGCTACACCCATTGAAGGCTGCGGAAGTTGAAAAAATCGGTGCCCTATCCCTAATTCCACCTTGTGTTATATTGATTGAAGACGTAAGAACCTTTATTCACTTCAATATTATTGAGCTTGGTAATGAACAAATTTAGGAGTATTTGGAAATGTGAAAAAATGATGAACTTAAAGATGAGTTCAATCATCTTCAAATGAAGGGTTTGACACACATTTTGGACTTAACCAATATTTTCAAGGAGGAATGGATTCGATATGTCTTGATCTATTTTCATGATAAATTCATATAACTAGAGAAACCAAAAAAAATCACTAAGGAGTTGATTCATTTGATCACAAGTTTCTCAACTGACAAGGAACCCTTTACCCTAAGCAAATTTCAATGAAGAAAGTTGCACAACTCAAAAATTCAAATCAAGATCATAGAGAGATAAAAATAGATGACATTGAAGATCAATAATCTTGATTTGCAGCAATGATAATTGGTTACAAGATTTATCAATCTAGTTAGTTGAATAGTGTTCCTTGTGGAGCTATTCACACCACTTACCAGATAGTGAAAGGAGAAAGGTATGACCTAGCTGAGATGGTGAGGACACAACTAATTGAAAACTTGAAGAGGATTTAGATGAACAAGAAATATTCATTATAGTTTGGAGCACTTTTGGTATATATTTTTTTCTATGTGAAAAATTTATTCCCTGGCAAAGGAGCAGTAACATGAAAAACTAATAGACTAGCTTTATACCAAATCAATGAGTATATAAGTGAGCTTGGAGATAAATTGAACAAAATTATGTAGGGATATTTCAAAAACTTTCAAGAAAGAATTCATAAAAGGTTTAGGATTCCACCACAAATTTTAGAGAAGTGCAGAGACTATTTGTTTTCTAGTTGACACTAACACTTGTAATACAACCAGTAGAACCCATAATTTTGTGGATACCTAATATGGGTTATGATACTAATGAAAAAATTCTACCATTAAAAATTGAAGCATTATTGCAACTATTGGTCAATAAGAAAGCAAAGAGGTATGGTTCTTTTGAGGAAGTCTATGAAAGAATCACTTTGCAACTCAAAAATCCAAGGATAGAGAGGAAAGAAAAGAAGATAATAAGTCAGTTGGAGGAGGAATTTTTTACTAGTGAAGCTATTGGAAATATGGATGGAGTAACTGAGAGGGGAGGGGTGAATCAGTTACCACAAAAATAAATCCACAAGTCCCTTAGATGTCTTAATATATGTTGCTGTTACTCGGTAGATTAACCTTTTTATTGTTCATTAAACATTCACAGTTACTGACATGCATAAAAAAAATATAAGTAACACAAGTAACACCAGATATAACATGGAAACCTAATTTGGGAAAACCACCAATGTAACTAGTTACTGATTTTCACTCTTCTGAAGTGAGCCCTGTTAGGAGCCAACCCTGTTAAAGGTTACAAAACACA
>MU223176.1:1124057-1138372 GCA_018584345.1 Thuja plicata | reverse complement strand
AATCTGAAGCATTCAAGATGTTTAAATGGTATAAGGCTATGGTAGAAAAACAAAGTGGTAAGGATTTGAAATGCTTGAGATCAGATAGAGGAGGAGAGTTTATATTAGATGAATTCACTAATTTTTGTAATGAGCATGGCATAAAAAGACAAGTTTCTGCACCAAGAACACCATAAAAAAATGGTATTGCTAAAAGAAGGAATAGATCCATAGTTGATTGTGCTAAAACACTGATGATAGAGAAAGGCATCACCCAAATCTTTTGGAGGGAAGCTGTCAGGTATGCAGTCTACACATTAAACAGAGTACAATTGAAGGACACAAAGAAGACACCCTATGAGCTATGGTATGGTAAAACACCCAATGTAACTTACTTAAAAATCTTTGGTAGTCAATGTTATATCTTAAAGGATGATATAAATGGAAATCTTGATGCCAAGAGTGATGAAGGTATCTTTCTAGGGTATTCCACCAAAAGCAAGGCCTATAAATGTCTTATTAAGGCCTCTAACAAAATTGTTGAAATTGCAAATGTAAAGATAAATAAATTTGCAGAAAAGAATGAGTTAGAAAGCACAGAAGAACCATAGGACTACAACAAGTTTGTATACTGTGAAGAACCAAACACTCTTCTTGAGCAACAGTGCTTAATTCCTAAGCAACAGGATGTGTTGACTAACAGTGAGGCTGCAAATATCGGCGGTCAGGATAATGATCAAAATAATGTGCAAGGTGATGAAGAACATAATGAAGGACAAAATGATGATCAAGATGATAGACAAAGAGTTGTACCTATTCTTGAAATATATGTAAGAAAGAACCTGTTGGTTATATTCTAGGTTTTTTTTTTTTCCCTAAAATTTTGGTTGTCTTCATGCCAATTTCTGTCCCAAGTCAAAAAATATGTCCCATTTTTTGAAGTATCCCTGAGAAGTTTCTGAGTCTTTAGGTCAAAATCCACATGAGTAATGCAAAAACCCAAAACCCTAAGCTCTGTTCTAATTCAAAATGTGAAAAATCCCTAAAATTTCAATCGAGTTTCTATTTTTGCGTTACCTTTTTGACAAACTTACGTCATGTGCCTTTTATGATAGTCGCCTAGTCGCTTGATCCAAGAAGTATATTCCATTTGGTTAGGAGAATTTGTGATTAACTATTGTCGGCATGTCTCTTGAAGAAAAAAAATATTCCTTATTTATTATGAGACTTGGCGAAACCCTTCAGTTGTGAAGTCTCCCAATGCAGAAGTATGTCAATAGTCAACATCTAGACAAACAGCTAAGTCGCAGTGTCATGCAAAGATTCCAGCAATTAGTGATTTGTTATGAGACTTAGTGATTTCTTTAGTCGCAGTGTCTCTAGATTAGAACACAGTTAAGTGACATGTTAAATGTTTGTATCACATAGTCTCCGAATGAGATGACAGTTAAGTGAAAGATGCTGAGACTTTGCGACAAACTGCAAGGTGTTTAGAATATATGGCAGTCGGGTGGTCGCTGGATTAAGATGCTAAGTCAGTGTTTAACTAGCGATTCAGAGACAAATAGTTAGAAGAGACACGTTTCAATAATGAGAAAAATGAAGGTTAGTCCCATGGTCTCCCAAAAGGAAAAGGTCATCTGGCAACTAAGAGATTAAAAGGTATAAAGTTTTGTATTGTCGTGTAGTCTCCAAATGATTTAAAGCTTTTAAAATATACTCAGCAACTTAGCGTAGCTGTTAGATGTTAAGTGTAATGAGATCAACGGTAGTCGCTAAGTCTCCATAAGATTTGCATAATAAGAAAAAGTTCTCGCGATAATGAGATAACCTTTAGTCGCATAATCTCTGAATTAAAATCAAAAGGTAAAGGTTAGTTGTAGGGTCTCGTTATGGGAAATAAACACTTAGCAACTTAGCGATAACAGTTAAAGGTAAAGATAAAGGCTAGTCATGAGGTCTCCAAATAAACTCTAAGTTAAGAATCTCATCTGGCAACTTTCATTCATGTAGTCACGTGATTGTCAGAAGATAACTATGTTTAGCCAAGTAAGGAAAATTACACAGTCGCTAGATCTCCAGAAGAATCGAGGGTTAAGAAGTTTGATCAGCGACAAGGAGATACTGCACAGTAATGTGGTCGCTGAATATGAAAAATCATGAAAGGTGGCAGTTGCTGACATGACAATGTGGAAGATTTAGTGTCCAATGAGAATCTAGAGGATTAATTAATATATGAAAAAAGGTAGCTGAGATGTCTGACGGAGAACCAATCATATGAAGACATGTCACCCTATTCAAATTTTATAAGGGTTTTTCTGAAGACGCATATATATGATTTTGATTTCCTGTCACACTCATGAACTACAGCTAGGATTTCAATTAATTTCATAGCATGTTGAATTGAAAGAAAAATTGATTGTCTTTCCAATGATGAGCTATGTACTTAGAAGAGTTACCATAAAGAGTTGATCAAAATTTCATTTTCAACTTATTTTGCATCCAAAATTGCAGAGCAAAGAAGTGTTAGGTCTTTTGTTTTTAGAAAGCATAGATTGATCAGTTGTAGGGTACTTGTCCAGTTATCAAGTTTCCTAAATTGTTAGGCAGTGAATAGAGAAGAGCAGTGAGTTCTCAGCATAGATTTGTTTCAATATTGGTAAGAGAGGAGGTTGATATAGAACAAGATGAGTAAGGCTATTAGTGTGGCTTCAACCATTGGAAGGAGTGATGAAGTAGATGATGATGCAAAAGGGAAAAGGAATTACTCTGATGAGTTCTTAAATTTATTGTCGGGGTCCACACAGAACAAGAGGGCAAATGCAAATTTGCTGGAAGATGACTACTGTGAGATCAAAGATTCTTGCACTCCAAGATCAACAGGTTTTTCTCTTTACAATTACTTCTATAATAATTATGATAAGGCCATCCCAATATCAAACCCTTGGACTTGTGGTCCTGCTAGGTTAATTGTCCCTAATGTCTATATAGATGTGGACTTGTTCCTAGGTCTTGCCAACCACTATGATGCTCTATCTAGAACAATTAATAAAAATGATGGTACTTCCCTATTGATGTTAATTAGGAATTCATTTATGCAATCCTTTGGCTTATATAGTATCATGTCTACCAAGCTAAATATTACTAAGAAAGAGGAGAGGTATAGGTTAAGACCTGGTATTGCTAGGGGTCAATTACAGAAGCATATGCTTAAGGAGGTTAGGAACCATCTTACTCCTATAGCTGGGAGTGTACCCTATTTCTTTAAGGACTTACATTTCTATAATAAGTATATTGCCTGTGCTTTATGTAGATTGTTAGGAATACATAAAGGAGCAGAGAAAATTAATGTTGGAATTTTGATGATGGTACTAGACTTGCAAGAGGTTCATTCTAGCACCACTTATGACTACATACAGTATATTATTGACAAAATGCATGAAGGATTTGTAGCTACACAGAAGAAGATGAAAGATCCCAAAGAGAAGGAACCTAGGTTCTTCCACTATTCTATCCTGATGCATTTGTTATTGCATTTTAACTAAGGGATTATGAATGAGAACAACTTGAATCCTCAGAGGATTTTCCAGGACCAGCCTAATCCTATTCAGTTTTGGGTTAGGATATGAAATTATACATCCAAGGACTATGACTTTTGTGGATTTGAAAATTGGATTGTATATCCATTAATGCAGAGCATGGGTATTAGCAAAACCAGACTCCCAGTAAAGGTGTTGCAGTTGTTAAGACCTTGTGAATATGTAGACAAATGGGAGGGTGATCACAGCTGGGGAGACTTCTTCTTAGAAGAAAAATTTACCATGATTAGGGTATATAGATGCACACATCCACCTCATGTCCTACCCTATCATGTGCCATCCAAAGTTTCTGCCATGGAGTTTATCTAGCAATTATTATTGATAGACAATGAACATTTTGCACCACATAGGAAAGGGATATTAACCCCTAGACAATTTAAAATCTTTAACTTTACTATTGTCAAGGGTGTCATTGATTCAGTAAGTGCATGGTCGGAGAGCTGCAAGATGAGGGTAGCATCATACAAATATATTGACCCTGAGGGATTCATGGCAGGAGTTAGGAAAATTTTGACTCCTACCATCCCCAATACAAATGTGCATGGTTTCTGTGTAGAAAAGGATGTCACAAGAAATCTTCTTGATGAAGATGAGATAAGAACAAGAAGAGAGAGGATTCAGGAATTGTTGAATCTAGAAAAACAAATAAAGAGAAATGGGTTGTCTTTTGGAGGCTTTTACCCTAATTTGCCTTATTTTGATAAGATTAAGGCTATGATTGATAAAATTTTATGTACTCTATGAACAATTGGATAATGTTTTTGATAAAAAGGGGGCAAAGGAGCTTGAGTATTCAGAATTAGAATATGAAAGTGATAGTGATGGTGATTATCCCCATCCACCTCAATATGACCAACCTCAATAGGATGTTGTAGAGGCAACACAGGTACAAGGAGAATAGGGCCACATCATTGACCTAACTAAA
The DNA here is from genome assembly GCA_018584345.1 of Thuja plicata. Taxonomy (NCBI): domain Eukaryota; kingdom Viridiplantae; phylum Streptophyta; class Pinopsida; order Cupressales; family Cupressaceae; genus Thuja; species Thuja plicata. The sequence continues at coordinate 1,133,869 of MU223176.1, read as the reverse complement.
GTGTCACAGCCAGATGATGTAGAAGAGTCTGCTACTAAGAGGCAAAAAGTTGACCATGGTCAGACTTCTTCTATTAGGAAAGAGAAGAAAGGAGATAGAATAAGTGCTCTCATTCCTGGAAATGGATTATATTATCATAATCTAAGGAAGATAATCAGATAGGGGAAGAGGTAGCAATAGGATGAGGAAGAAAATACAGAGTTGCCTCTTAAGGCATGCATAGATGAGAGGTTATTGCATCAGCAACAATTTCTAAATGATGACAATTTTGTCAAGACTGATGAGTTCAAGGATTTTTTGAGATGGCACAAGAAAGAGAAGATAACGGCTCGGTTGAAGGTAGATGGAGAGGAAACAGTCACAAATGAGGTTTTTTTATCTCTACAAGCTTATGACCCTGACAGTGAGGATGTCTCTCTAGAAGAGGAAAGGAAAATGGTTTTAAATAGTGGCATTTTGCTTGCTGAGGGCTGGGATTTAGCCTCAGCATTCATTATTGACCAAATTAGGAAGAAGCCAGACCTAAAATTGGCCAGTGAGATTCAGATGGGCGATATGATAAAAGGATTTGGATATAGTCCAAAATCACAAGCCTTCACCATGTGGAGCGTATGTCCCAAAGACCAAAAGCCTCAATTAGTGAACATTCAGGAGAACATGGTGGGGAACCAAATGGTCTGGACTATGTAGAACACTGGAGATTTGGAGATTTCTTAGATTATGACTCATTGGGCTCACTTGAATGAAGACAAGACAAAACAATTGTCTGAGAATTGTAGCATTTTGATTGACAAAACTAATGCCCTAGCAAAGGATAGGGAATTGTGCCACATAAAGATACATCAGCAAGATAAGGTAATTGTTGATTTGTTGAAGCAACTAGAAGAGAAACATGAAGTGGTTTATGTGCCTCCAGAACAACCTTTATAGATAGAGGAAAAGGCAAAATCAGAGGAAGTGGTTGAGAAAGAAGATGTGGGAAAGAGTAAAAATGAGATAGCTCTAAATGCATTGAAATGTATTCTTCAGCATAGGATTGATATTCTCAAAGACAAAAAAGATGTCATCCTGAATGCTTACAATAAATTACACACCTTGCATGCAGAAGTGATAGGGCACATTTCCATATTGAACCCTTATTTTGTTAATTGGTCTCCTAGGGTTCAATTGTTTGAAAAACTTGCCTATTTGCAGCCTCTTAGGTTAGATTTGCCTGAAATTGTGACAAAGGTGGAGGATGAAATTAAGAAGGTTAATATAGCCTTGTCATTCTTTAAAGGTAAGTTGAATCAGGTAGAGGCTAAGTTAAGCCTATTTTCTCTGAATTTTAATAGATTTTCTCCTCCTTTGAAAGGAGAAGATGATCAAGTTAAGGCTTTAGAGGCCTAGAGAGATGAATTCAATAGTAGAATGCCCAGTAGTGGGGCATTTATTTTAGGATCTAATTTAGATATGGAACGTTTCAATAAAATTTTGGATGAAGCCTTCAAGGGAGAGATTGACATGAACAAATTCTTAATGGATGTTAAAAGCATCACAGATGTCATATGGGAAAGATAGAAAGTACAACTATAGAGTACACAAAGCTTTAAATGGCCTACAGAAGATGAAGTGACAGCATAGGACCTGATGACCAAGCCCAAGAAAAAGAAGCATGTGGTAGAAGAAAAGGTCATGGATGAAGAATAAAGGGGAACACTTGGCACCTGATCATTGAGTACAGGGAGGTTAGTTATTAATAAAGATAAGTATAAGTTAGCTTGTAATGGCAGTCACTTGATCTTGATATAAATATCAGAACCTATCCTGAACATTGTTAGACAAAGGTTCCAGATTCTAGAAGAAGACAAAAGAATATCATATTTCATCCCCTATTTTTGTCTCTCCATCGCTTCTAGATTCTCTATTTTTGTCTTTTCTATACTTTTAGAGTTAGGTTCCTTAAACCATCTGAAGCTTGTTGCATCCTAATATTAAGGATTCCAAGATGGTTAAGGACCTATAAATAGACCAAAATTGTAAAAGATAAGGAGGATGAGATATATTGAAAATCAGACTTTCTGGATTTGTGTCTGTGTCTTCAAGCTTTTTTAAGCTTTTCATGTATTGAAGCAGAAACATATGAATAAAATACAATGCAGTTTTACTCTATTTTATTGTTGTCTCTTTACTTTTTTTGTATGCTCTTTTATGTTTAAATTTGTAAGGAATCTTTAAGCATATTGGTTACAAGGTAACTATCTAATTTCTTGCAAGTTTCTTTCAAAGAAAGAACTAAGTTTTGTGAGTAGTTTCAGGGAGCATAACAATATTTGAGGATTTGATACAATATTTTAGAGGTGACAGGATAGTTTCTAAGGAATTTTATCTGAATTTCATGTAGGTTGTGTTGTTTCCTTTTCTTTCTAACATGAAAATATTCCTCAGAGGGTTCGCTCTATTTATCCCTGACACTGACCAAGCACAGAGTAGAACAACAGAAACAAGGTTTTGAAACCTCCTACACTTTGAGCTCCACTAACTCTGGTAGGATTACCCTTTAAAACTTAGAATAATGAAATCACTAAATTATTCTAGTTTGTTATTGATGGAATTACAGGAACTGGTCACTGTAACTTTTACTAAAACAGACCAGACTAAAAGTAAAGATTGATTTTAATAATGATAGTCATTTGATTAGATGAAAAATAGACCAGTGCTTCAATTCTAGGGCATGGAGTCATCTATGAATAGTTTTAACCAGCATGATTACGGATAAAACTTAAGGCAATTTACAGGATCTGACACAAACATAGATATACCTTGTACATCTACCTCAGTACACTTAGCCAAATAAATCCATCAAATTCATTTTATACCCTAAACTTTATTGAAGTATCTCTAAAGTATTTTTAATATTCTTTCCTTGAAAGAACCCTAGAAGTATTTCATAATCTGCCTGACAGATATATAAATTGAAACATTCCTAGAACATTCAATTTAGAAAAAATTCAGAATGCTAAAATGAAGACAGAAAACCCATTAAATGCTTCAGAAACTGTGAACTAGATTTTATTCAAAATTCATCATCACTTGCTACATTCAACAGACATTTATCCAAAAAGACCTAATATATTGGTTCTCAAAACCAAAGTTTACAATTGTCTTAGTATTCCTCTCAAACATAAAAATGACTATCCCTTTCCCAGTAGTCTTGGAATCCTTTTATAGCATAAGGATGCAACAAGCTACCGACATACTGGGAAGGTTTACAAAACTTTTTGCAACAACTTTGCAATGAACTAGAAACAAAATTTTGCAACCGAACACGGGTGGCAGCTTATTTGCAAAGCCTGAACAAGGTTTGTTTTTTGTGGCTTAACCATATTTCTTTCATCCTTTAAGCTTCGCCTCCCATCTGTTCACTTCCTTGACGGTGGGCCAATCAAAATTCTTCTCTTCTTCTAGTCTAGCAACAGCTTCCACCCACCTGGCATCCATGGCTGTTCTGGCCTCGGACACAAATTTGGCCATATCTCTTTCAACTTTGAAAAAGCTATCGATCAGTTCATTGTAATATTCTGCATTCGTGTCCTTTTCCAGATGTAGCTTTATATCTTGATTTCCCAATATGGCATCAAAACTAGATTCCCAATCTGATTGTGCTTTCAACACCCCTGTTTCCTCATAAATCTTTGGGATCAATGGTGGACATTGATCACCAAACAGTTGCAACTTACTATTTATCAAATCAGATTTGCCATTAAAAAAGGCAAAAGTATCATTCTACTTATTTACCATATCAATGGTATCTGATACTTTGTCTGGGAAATCATCACTGTATAACATAGTTGTTTTGAGTTTATCTAAAATTCTTTCCTTCCCTGACCAAAGTTTGAAGGCGGGCTCTAGGAAAACCATAGCTTCTGTAGCTATCTTTGAGGCCTCTTGCAGGGATCCATATAATGTATATACTAAATCAATTTTTTGCTTCAAGACTTCAATTCTATGTTGCAATATGAGTAACATGACAGACATAGCATTCATGCCCTATTCCTATGATACATCCTTTGACTCTGTTCCTGCCAATGCAGAGTCTTCTTTAGCTCCTCTGACAATATCTATCACAACATTGGCTGCCTCTTCAAGGATTGGAGTTTTCTCCTTTTTACTTTCTTCTAATTCTTCTTTTAATTTGGCAATCTCTTCTTCTAGTGTGTGGTTCTTGACCACCACTTCCTCATGTTTCTTTTCCAATGCCATCATTTGGCTAAAACTTGTCTCATACCTCTTTGATAGGTCATCAACTTTTGCCAAATTCATAAACAAAACCTGTGTCATTAACTAAGCTATCTCAGTATCTAAAGTATTTTGCAGATTCCATATCATCCTGTCAACTCTTTTTTCCTCTCTGATGGTCATGACCAAGGGTTTCTATGTGGCCGGAGCTAATGACCATATTGTTAGGGTTTTTGATTTTGTGTCAAAACCAGATCCTTTTAAGACCTCATCCATTTCAAATTATGTTTTAAGAAAAGGATCTTCCTGCCTTCTAATTTGATCAATAATAAATGTGGACTGCAAGTCCCAACTAGGCATCAACATCACACCACTATTCTGTACCAGCAATCTGGCTTGTTCCACAGTGATTTGTTTAGTCTCAGGGTCATAATCTTGAAGTGTTTGTACAATTTGTTCATTTTTATCTGTATTTTCCTCCTCTGTAGTTATCTCTTGTCTCAAGTTTTTCTATTTTAACTTAACCAAGAAAGATTTGAACCCTTGAGATTTTATGAATTCATCATCCTTCATGAATTCATTTTCCATCATGACCCTTTCATCATCCTTTTCAAATAAAACCATTTGGTTGTCTCCTTGGCCCTCAGCTTCTGGTTCCTTCTGCAATTGCCTTCTCAATTTCCTAAAATATTTACCATGCTCTGAGATAATGCCTTTCACCATACCTTTTCTATCTTGTGCCATTTTATGCTCTGTCTTCTATTTCTTCCTTGGTGGCTCTTTATTTGAAGTAGCCTCTTCACCCGCTTCTTCTTCTTCATGTTGTTCTTCTCTTTGTTCTTCTTCCTTTTGATGTTCCTCTTGGTTCTCTTTATCATGTAAGGCAATTTGAATAGGGGACCCTTTGGATTGTGCATCTTCAGCACTGAATTGAGGTACTTGTGACATCAAAGTTTCATATGATTTTAACATCTACTCTATCCTCTGGAAATATGGGAGATCAGGGAAAAAACCAGAGAATGTGTTATTTGATTCCTTCCATTCTAATTCCACTCTTAGGAGGTCATTCCACTTCCTTCTCCTATCCTGAACTTCTTTTCTATTCAATTTATTTCTCACAATATCTTCATCATCCAATGGCTCATGGTCTCTGATCTTATGCCAAGGAGTCATCCTTTTTAGGGTTGTTTGTACAAAATTCTCAGGATCATAGAATCTAGTGATTGCAGTAGAAATTCTATATTGCTTTAAGAAATCATTTATCGTATCAAACATTTTCTTCCCAACAGAGAAATCAAAACCCACCCATAATCTAGGGATAAAGGTTCCCTTCTTCTGCCCCTCTAGAAACTCCTTATCTAACCAAGTAATTTGCCAGACAAATTCTAAGAAAGCAATTCTGGGAGGAACAAATTTAGGGAGAATGTGAGGAGGCTGAGTGCAGCCATATACTCTGATGATAGTTATGTAATTGAAGAAGAAGAAATCAGCCCAGTTGTGGGAGATGGGCCAATTAGGGACATACTCCCATGGTCTCAGAAATTTTCTAACTTCATATGGAAGTCTGTGCCTGTCTGTTCCCAACAGATCAAAAATTGGATCAACAATCCAGTTGCAAAACATACAAATGAGGAATTGACAAACGCACTATCCCACACTTGAGTCCATCTTTGGATTGGTGCCTCCACACCATATTCTGATACAAATAGCTCAAGCTCCTTTTCTATTGATGCTTTGTTATAATATAGAATCATGTAGATCAGATGAGAGTAATGTTTGAAAGTGGGTGTGGGGTTATCTGACTGTATTTCTAACAATCCAGGATGGATAGCATCAACTATGTAGCCAACATAATCATAATCAGTGTTGACTTCTGGGTGTTGGATGTTCATTTCTATCATAAGTATCTCCTGAGACACTGTAGAATCTCCATCAAGGCCTAGGACCCTACTCAAACCATATACAGTGCATTTTACATAATGATGAAATAGAGATAAGTCAAAAGGTGGCTTGAAATTGTCTGGAATCTTCACCAGGTGCCTATCTACTCTGGGCATAAACTTAGGGATTTCATATTTTTTGATCAAATGCTCTCTCTTGACATAATCAGCTTTAATTTTTTTTAAATCAATATCAGTGCATAATGCACCGGTAATTCCAAACACCTCAGCTACTTATCTTCTATCTATGGAGACTAGGGTTTCTTTATTCTTTTTCCTAATTACCCTAGCCACTGGGCAATAGTTTTTTACTAACTCCTTAATGAGACCAATGTCAACATAGACGTCAGGCACAATCAATTTAGCCATATTCAAATCCCAAGAATTGCAAATTGGGACTGGCTTGACCCTATTATTCCAACACTAATGAAATAAAGTACTACCAGAGTAGTCTGGGGTTACTGGATTTCTGCATTGAGACCATTTATCACTCCATTCTTCCCAATTTGCGCTGTTTGTATTCAGAGTCCCAGGAAGCAACTCAAAAAATTCTTCTATATATTTCTTTGGTGTGACTTCCTTCTTCTTTCCAGACCCTTGTGAGGTAGTAGGAACAATATCTTGACTCATCCTTCTTACTCTTCACAGAAAAACTCAGAATGCAGAAATGAGAGCTGTACAGAATCAAACTCAATCATTTACACTTATAGCCATTAAGGACTGTGTCTTGTCAACTTGAAAGCCAAATTCCTGCACTTGCACTTTCATGAAGATTTCATTCTGTCATTAATGCTTCTGTCAACTTGCACTATTTGATCCTAGCTAGAAGAGAGTGTACACTTTTCTCCCATCTGGCACTCGTCAGCCTGAAACTAGCCAACACACTGCACTTTATTTACTTTTGGAAAGGTCCTTGCGAGTGAGCGATGCACCCTTTTTATTTAACCGGTTGCATACTCACCATCTATCCTCACCCCACCTTTCACCTTCTGCAAGTGAGCGATGACCTAACCTTGAACTTCATCAAATGGCAGTCGCATACTCGCTATCTTTCTACACTTTTCTTTTTGGTTCATGCGAGCTAGCGATATTACCTTTACCTTCAACCCGTTGCACCCTCGCTAGTCAACATTTCACATCACCTGAATCTTGGCAACTAAGAGACTATGCATCTTATCTTTTAGTTATTCCATAATCGCACACTCGATGGCTGTTTAAACTATAACTTTTGGATCTGAGCGGGTGAGCGACGTTCATTTCTTTACCATATACTTTATCTAGTCGCTCACTCGCGCTACAGAATACTCCAGCTTTCACCTTCTACATGAGTGAGCAATGGCATATGTTCTTTGCTCAATTTCAAACTCGTGAGCCTAAAAACTTCACTTTATCACTGACTGTGAGTGCGCAACTATGCACCTTCTTTCTTTAGTCACATACTCGCTAACCCTTTCCCTTTCATCTTTGTTGATTGGCGAGTGAGCGATGTCTTTCTTCTTTTAATTCATCGCACACTCGCGGGTTCACTTTTGATCACCTCAAAGCATCAACGAGTGAGCGAGGCGATGAATGGTCCCTCAATCGCTCAGTCGCACTTCTTTTAAGAATTTTGAAGAATGCTTCTGCGATTGAGCGGTGAATCTTCAAATTGGTATTTCATACATTAACCACGTACTCGCACTGCAAAATACAAGTGAGTTAGAACTTAAGCGAGTGGGTGACCTATAGAACATGACCTCGTTGTGTAGTCGCTAACTTGTGACATAAACATAAAACCTGATGCGGGTATGCGACTGTTTCATTTTTTAACAAGGCTCGCTCAGTCGCGAAGCATGATATGGACAACATAACTTTATAGAAACTGTGCGACATACAAATTTTAACCCCTCACTGACTCGCTGGTTCAATATTTCATACAGTTAACTCTTAGTGAGTGAGCGATAAATTTAACTATTCTTAGCCCGCTCAATCGCTAACTTACAACCCGACTTTCACAAGACATCGCGATTGCGTGATTTACACTTTAAAACATTGAGCCCGCTCACTCACACAAAAATCATGACTTGACATAAGCTCATCACAATTGCATGATTCTCTTTTTTACTGATGACTCGTCGCCCACTCGCACAACTTAAAGACATGTTAAAAAGACCGACGCGACAAAGCGACCACACTTAGACAGAACTTCAAAAGAGATTTTGACCTCTTTTGCGCAGCAAAGCACAGGAGTTTAAACCAAGAAAGCCCAGGAAAAGCAAAGCTAAGAAAATTCAAAGAAAGAAACACAGTGCTAACAATGGCTCTGACTGGGGAAAGATAATTGCAAAATTGTCATTAGAAGCCAGACCTCTGGGGGACAGACTGCAAACCTAAACAAAACTATACAAGAGCACACAAAACCCACACAAAAATAGGGAAAACTAAACTAAAGTGCATGGAACAAGAGAAATATGAGAAATAATGTTTCAGGAATTTTCCATGCACTGGCAATTCATGTATCTCACCATTTGGATCTTCCAAGAAATAAGAATCTTGACCATGAAATTCCTGGATTACAAACGGGCCCATCCATAGTGATTCAAATTTTCCATGCTTGCATTTCTCTTCTTTTCTGGCATTCCATTGTAACACCAGATCATTTATCCAAAATTTTCTTTCAGTTGTCCTTTTATCAAACAGGTATTTAGATTGTTGCTGCAACTTCAGGTTTCTTTTGTGAGCTTCTACTCTTATCTCTTCCAATTCCATCAATTGATCCATTCTTTCCATCATAGGTTCTGGGTTTTCCAAATTTTCTTCCAGCAGAAATTTGTATACTGGTAATAGATTGTTCAAAGGCAATCTTGCCTGACTTCCATAAACCATTTCAAAAGGGGAAACCCCTATGGCCCTTTTTACCGTCACTCTGTCAGCCCATAAGGCTAATTTCAATTTTGAATGCCAAGACTTCTTATTTTTATCCAAAATCCTCTTAAGTGTTTTCATAACACTTTTATTACTGGACTTAGCCTGTCCATTTGATTGAGGATGATATGGCGAGGAGTAAGATAAAATAATTCCATATTCTTCACAGAAGTCCCTAAATTCCTCAAACCTAAAACACATGGCATTGTCCATAATTAGCTTAGTGGGCACACCAAATCTAGTCAGAATGTTATCCATCAAAAAATCCATTACTATCCTACTAGTTGCCCTCTTTGTTGGAATTGCTTCTATCCATTTTGTAAAGTAGTATGTAGCCACAAGAATCCACCTATGACCCCCACTAGATTTTTCTGTAAATTCACTAATAAAGTCCAAACCCCACTGGGTAAAAGGTGCTTCAATAGTCATAGGATTTAGAGGTAATGCTCCTGCAAATTTCATTTTAGCAGAAAACCTTTGGCATGGTTCACACTTTCTTATAAACATTTGAGTATCCCTGAAAAGACATGGCCAATAAAATCCAGCTCTGATTATTTTGTGAGCTGTAGTTTTGGCAGAATAATGCCCACCACATGCACCATTATGCAATTCATTTAAAACCCTTTCAGACTATGATTTATCTAAGCATAATAACAAAATACCATCCTTATTTTTCCAAAACAAATCACCTTGTATCAAGACATACCTCTGGGCTTGCAATCTCAAAGTCCTCTTCTGATTTTCTGGCAT